>VTPC01007466.1:7097-37639 GCA_011009095.1 Ignelater luminosus
TTTTTCTGTGATCAGGTTTTCCTTCTGCCCTCTCTGTTATGTAAATAAAGAGTTATTTACTTGTAAAGCTCTTAGAAAAACGAGTATTACCTACAATCATAATCAGGGTATTGCTTACTTATGTTAATTCTATTTCTAAGTAATCTGTTAAAATAAAATTTTTACGCCTGTTTTAAATAATAAAAAACAATAAAACTTAATATGATACACACGCATAATGTAAGTACTACTTTCACGTTTGTCAATAGAAATTTTATAAAATGAGTATTACATTGTAGCCTTACAAAGAAATTTTTTATGTCTCCCACGTATATGAAATTTTTATTATATTTAAATAGCAGTTTGCAGAATGGTGAGTTTAAATAAAAACGTAAAAGTTTTACGATTGTCTTTCTGTTTTACCATTTGATTTGTTCCTTTCGCAACTGTTTTTAAGTTAATGAGAGTTGCTTAGAAAAAAGTTCCTAATTTTCAACAATTAGATGTAGTAAAAATTATTACTAATAATAAACAAATAAATGTTAACGGAAATAATTATTATGTAACAAGAGAACAGCTAAATTTTTTGTTTACTCTACAACAACTTGTTCTATTTTGCAACAATAATACAAAACACTATTATTAATTTATTATTTGAAAGAATCAGACGAAAAAATTAACAAATTATCATAATATTCATATTATGGTTGCAAAAAAATCATCTAACAATTGAAAGAATTTTAATAAATAGCATAACCTTTAAAAATACTGAGCATGAATTAACTAACTAGAAACCTATGGCAACTAAGAAGATATAAATTATCTAACTGGTTTGTACAATGTTAAAATTAACAGAAGAAGATGTAAACTTGTAACGCCTACACTACCTTACATAATATCCAATTATTATTAAGTGGAGAAATTCGGTGTTTTTGTAGTATACATTTATGAATGTATAATTTTATTACGTTATTGTTAATCTGAATTTCGCTTAGAGTAATAACAATTTTTTTAAAGGTGCCTTTAAACATTATATTGTAGTAAATGCTCTAATTATTCTTGAAGAAGTATAACGGTTTGTTTGTAAATAATGAAAGCATTTAACTTGCATCATTATTCTCTTTGTGCTACCAGTACAATAGATTCTAACAAAAATGAAATTTGCAAACAAATTTTTGAAACAGCTATTATTATTAGATACATCACGGTTGATATTACTATTTCATTCACGTTTTAATGTCATCCACGTTGATACTTTGAGGAGGACATAAAAAATACAGAAAATGAATTATTAATAAGCAAACTGATTTATGGTATTGTAGAAGAAACTGAATTCTAAAACAGTTTTTAAAGAGTTATGAAAGTCTGAAAATAACCGTATCAAATTAATTTTAATACATGTATTCAATATTTGTTTGCTAAAATCTCGCTCTACACTTCTGTACTTGAAAATCTATATTTACAATTAAAGTGATGAAACTAAATTAAGGAATTTTAGTATCATGTACAGAATCTTTATGACAGTTTCTACCTTTAACAAATTTATCGCATCTCTTAGTGTACCGAAGCTCTCAGTAGGTTCTGCAGTCTGGAGAAACTCAAGTTGTTACACAGATTTCCAAGTCTGTTTCTATTTTATCAAGTTTTCTACATCTCTAGGATTTTAACATTTTCTCGCAGGCTACTCGTAGTTAGCAGTCACACAATAACAGGACGTTTCTGGATACTTACACTTTTCCTAATATTTGGGTACTGTTTGTAATCGTTTTGTGAGGTACATAAACGAAAAAATAATATTACACCTAAATACATGCGTTTTTTCGTTTATGTTTACAGTAAACTAATGTTTTCTATCATTTTGTGTGATTGATTTTTTGCAGCACTCGGCTTGCACCTCGTGCCTGAAATTTGGCGTGACAGCGCACTTTTATCGAAATATGCCATTTAGTTCTGAAGTATATACTACAGTAAAGATCCACAACATACTGATATACCTTTGATATTGATAACAAAACCTCTGGTCATTCAAAGTACAGTGAAACCTCTACTCTCGGACACCTCTTGATTTAAAACTTCTGATTCAGTTTATATATACATTCGATAAAACCTCCCATTTCAGAAACTTCCCATGAACGGACTCGGACACTGGATATTTGCTCTAGCACGTGCAATTTCACTTATTTACCTCTCCGCATCGGACATCCCTTAAATACGGTTCAGTCAAAAATTTAAAGGAGAAATTGTAAATGCGGCAGAAGAGTCCTTTTAAAAAACGCCTAAGCAGTAACAGTACCTAGTCCACATAAGGTTTGAAACGGCATTTTAGCCTTGAATTAATGTTCATTATCTTATCAGATATATTTTGTAGGAAGTCATAAATATCTCAATACCTTAGGTGGGTTAAATTTCTAATTATGTGAAGATTTAATTTTTAAAATGAATGACATTTTTTGCATCTTGGTAGCCCTTCCCAAGCAAATTACAGAATACGTGCTTTTACAATGGTAAAACGTCTCAAACAGTTTTCTTAAAATGTTTATCTTACAATCTATATGTCATTCTTTAAAGAAATCTGAAAACACGAAGGTGTTTAACATTGGAAATAACAACAAATTTAATTAGTATGGCGGAAAGCCAAAGACTAAGTATACGTAAAATGTCCCAAAAGTCTAGCGTTTCTAAAAGGTAAAACCTCTGATCATCGGAAAACACAAAAATCCCCGTTGCTTTAGAAATTCGCATGTGGACAAATTGCCTTGGGAGTGGCGCTTTAACAAAGAAGCTTAGATAACTAGGTCGGAATGACTGGAAAAACTTGATAGGAAGATACACGTAAGAAAAGGAAGGTGCTACTCTTTCTAGACAATGCAACCAGTAACCCTACAATAAATTTAAAAAACTTTTTTCCTACCAAATACAAAAAGCTTATTTGTGGTAATACATACCAACGAATCTATAATTTCGATTAATGCCTAATTTTGAGTTTCAGCAGCCTGTAAAAAAACATAATCAAATGTTTTCTAAAAGCTGGATCCTCCCAGCCAGTCCCAAACCATTCTCCATCTCTCATCTTCCGAACTCCAAAATTGTTGAATCAGCACATCCAAAAAGCTACGTCGCTGTAGTTAATTCTCCAGCTCCAGCTGCAATGTCTCCCACATCCACACACCCAGCGACCCAACACAGCAAACTCCGCCCTCTTATACCAGCTTCTGGGCAGCGCAGCTTATACCTGCCATCCAGCTTTACTACAGGAATTATTATCCCTCGCGCTAGTTGCTCTAACAAACAAAGACATCTCAGCAACTTTCATACAGCTACTACCAGAACTCCTTGAATTACTCAAACAATAGTGACAGCATGATTAACACAATCAACTTCTCTACAGATAGCTTTCTGGAACGGACTAGAAGACAAACAATTCGAACTTCTAGAATTTGCCCAACGCCACGATCTTGATGCTATATTAATATGTGAAACGCATCTAAGACAAACAGAACCGAGACTTCCTAACTACACTTTGTACCACCACGATCAACTAAACGACAGAGGCGGAGGAACTGCAATATACGTCCGATCTACGATAGAGCACTGCCCAGGCCCAAAACATGACTTCTACCATATTGAGGCCACCTTCATCTTCATAAACACTGCCAACAATGGCCCTTTACGCTTAACGGCAGTATACTGTTTCCCAAACCGCCCCCTGATAGACGAAGATTTGGATACCTTACTTGAATACGACGACATAAAAAATCACCGCAACTGAGACCAAATAATCCTAGGTGGTGATGTAAACGCCAAGCACCAAACCTGGAACAGCAGGCTAGCGAATCGCAAGGGCAACGTATTAAACCACTACGCTGCACAACATGATATAGCGGTAGTAGGTCAACAAGTCCCCACGTCCTATGGCCAGATGTGCTAGATATAGCCGTACTGAAAAATCTACGACTAACCTATGACATCTCCACTATTCCAGAACAAACCACCAACCACAATCCAGTACTACTACAATTAGGCGATCTTGAAGACACTCCACCGACTTACAGAGAAACCTATCCCGACCAGCATTTCACAATCACGGTCAAACCAATTATGGGAGAATACCAACTATTCACAACGTCGAAGAACTCAAAAATGAGGTCGAACATCTCACTATCCAAATCCAAACGTCCCTACAGTATACGTCGAATCCCATAATAATCCCTGACGGCAGAGATCTACTTTCTCTTGCAATCAAACAATTCATTCGCACCAGAAACAGAACTTGTCGCTGATGGCAGACCACACTTAATGCAGCAGACCGTCTAGAGCTCACCCAGCTAAATAACCGAATACGCAGAGACATAAGAAATCACCGCAACTACACCTAGTCGGAAAAACTAACATCTCTTAACACTCAAGATAACTCTATTCGGAAACTGACAAAATGCCTGAAGACGAAAAACACTAAAATTCCACCAACCCATGGCGAAGGTTTGGTTTATACGAACGAAGAACGTGCAGAAGCCTTTGCCACTAATTTCGAACAACAATGTAGCCCCAATTACGCAAACATAGACGTCCACTTCATAGCCAGAATATCAACAGTCGTTACAGACAAACTACAAGACGCTGACGAAGAAACTCCCATAATCCCAACTTCCCTCGAAGAAATCAACAGGCTCATGAAAAATAGGAAACCCAAAAAAGCTCCTGAACCCGACAATATACCAAACTCGGCCTTAAAACAATTCCCGAAGAAAATAATTGTCGCATTGGTAAACATCACAAATTCACTGGAAGATTGCCGATGTCATGGTCATCCATAAGACTGGCCAAGACCCGCTATTCCTCCAGAACTACCGCTCTATAAGCCTGCTGCCTTCAGTGGGCAAAATAGTAGTAGGTGTTATATTACACAAACTCCGACAAGAAGCTGACGACAGACAGACACTTCAAGACGAACAATTCGGCTTTAGAAGCGGCCATGCCACCACCCACCAAGTACTCAGGTTGGTAAAACATATAACAGAAGGCTTTAATAATCGCGGCCATACAGGAGTTATCTTCCTCGATGTATCCAAGGCATTCGATAAAGCATGGCACGCTGGCGTTTTACACAAAATGTTTCAAGCTCAAATCAACAGCAAGATCGTGAAACTCATCGCATCGTACCTTAAACATCGATCCTTCAGAGTTAAGTTTGAAAATGGTCGATCCTCAGAGCGACGTGTTACAGTCGAAGTCCCACAAGGTTCTTAACTCTCTCCTATCCTCTACTCACTATTTGCTTCCGACCTTCCAACACCAAAAGGCACCAGCTTGGCACTCTACGCAGATGATACGACCATCTGGACATCCTCCAGAGACCCTCACATGCTAGCCAGGCGCCTACAAGAGGCCGCCGGAATTATTGATAACTGGTTCCACAAATGGAGAATCGAGATAAACGCCGAAAACGAGTACCTCCACAACTACCCCAGATTATCATTCTCCTGGCAGCAGCAAGCCAAATACCTAGGCGTGATCCTCGACAGACGACTAACTTGGAAAGACCACACGGACTTCTGCGTCAGGAAAGCGAACGCAACCATTGCCACCCTCTATCCTCTCCTAAATAGACGCACTTTTCTTAACCAGACTAACAAGCTACCTCTCTACAAAAACCATAGTCTGACCAATAATTACATACGCCTCCTCCACCTGGGAATATGAGGCGACGACACACCTAAACAAACTTCAAATAATCGAAAACAAAATCTTACGAATGACCTTTAACGCCCCTTGGTACATCCGAAACATTGACCTACACCGAGACGCAGACTTCCCATCAATCAAACAGTTTATTATCTCAACAACAGAAAAACTATATCTAAACATCCCGACGTCATCAAATCCACTAATAAATACTCTCGGTAATTACCACCCAAACATCAGACATAGACATAAACGACCAAAGCACCTACTTGAGCAATAAATAACAGTGGGCTGACATCTTAGCCTCACACAAAACAATCTAAATGGCAACCATTACACGACATAGAAGGTTACAGTAAATTTTTACTGGGTACTTCTAAACGAAGGAAGAAAAGAAAAAGGAAGTAATAAAATGTAATTATTATCTTGGTGATTTATTGGAAGATTATTTGCTTTAGTATAGAAAAACATAATCTAGTACTTTAAGATATTGAGCGCACTTCACATTGGAAACTGGATATTAGAAACAATGTATCTGTCTAGATTTTCGGACTATTTTGACAATTTGACCTACATCTTGACATTGATTCGTTTATTTGTATTTATTTTCTTCTTCGACGATGTGTTTCTTGAATAATTCCTGTTTGGTTTGACATTTGACGTTCCCAAATGATAACTTTGAATTATGTTGATTTCTGGTTGTTCCAGATTTTCGTCACTTCTTCTTAACGTAACTAACATCTTTACAATTGAAATTGCTTTGTCGAGAGTTAACTCTTGTTTCTGAAGCAATTTTGCTTGACTTCATGATGACGCTTGTGCGTATTGCAGTTAAATACCTTATGTCTTTGACGGTTTATTTTCTCAAATCCTAAAACTCGCAATTATGGCTAAGGTATCCGTGACGAACATATCTAAATTTTCCAAACCCCAACCTCTAGCGAAGAATTTATGTTGCTTCTTGGTAATATTTTTCTTTGGAAGAAAATGTTCTTTAAATAGTTCATCAAAATAACCTTCTGTTACCAAATACAAATGAAAAGATTGATACCACTCATTTGAATTGTGAAGAAGACTTTGGTACTCATTTCAAGAACATGACCACCTAGATCAAGCTTTTGCAACTTTGTGACAGAACCTCCATGACCATTATTTTTCGACGTTATTTCTTGTATGTAAATTATTGTAGACTGTTTTGAAGTAGAAATTAATTGCTCACTTTTGACACCATGTTGTAAATCTTATTTACGAAGTGAAAACTTATTATTTGCACAATTTTCGCGACTGTCGTATTCCTTAATTCGATACTGAGTAGCACGCGTTACAGATTTATCTGTTTTAATATCACTTAGTTGGTAAATTCCAGGTAAGGATTTATATGAAATAACATACAGATCTTTAAATTGTGACAAAAGACTCTTTTTTGTAAATTAGATATTCTATTAGCTTGATATAAAATGACATCACCAATACTAGACTTAGCCTTATATGCAATTTATCATAATTTCCTTTTTGTTAAGAAAATTTTAGTTTGAAAATTAATATTTGATTTAGTTTTAGAAACATCAAGATCAAACGGCGAATTATAAACTTTCTGTTAAACGTAAGTTCCGCTCGATTGAATCCTGTGGTTTCGTTTACTTGAGAGCAAAGAGCAAATACTAAATTATTAATGTTAGCATACCAATTTTTAGTTTTTTGACGTTGCAGTTGCAGATACATTTTTGTTTACTCGTTACACCTTTTGGCTATTTTACTTTGTGGGTTATACGGAGTTATACACATTATTTTTATACCTGGTGAAGAACAAGACTTATAATACATTTTGAAAGTAAATTGAGGTCCGTTAGCCGATATGATTTTCGACAGATTTCTTTATTTACATTAGAAGAAAGATATTATATTGTTTTTTTCCTATATTACTTATTTGATATTTTTATTTATACTGCAAAGAGATCAAATGATACTTTATTTCTTTTATATCTACTTGACCGCAAGTACTCTTTCTATATTATTTACTCTTATCGTTAGATATAATATAGAAGCAAAGACTAAATACAAGGTAATCATATATTTCCTGATCTAAAATGCACACTATCTCCATTTTGCTGGTAGTTTTATCATAATTATTTTTTGCCCTTTCTTTTAATTTCTTGTAGACCTCTTTTAAATCCATCAAGAGATACGAGTACAATGTGAGACATTAACGCTTTCATTGTGGTCGGAGTACGGAGCATGCCTCTAATCAGCAGCTGATTTGGTTAGAAGTCAACATTTCATAATGTTAGAAGATTATCAAAAGTTTGACTTTCCGTAACAAAATTAGATAAAAGTGAGTTTTATACTATTTTATACCTTTAAGTTATTAAATATTAATCTGAAATAAACATAAATCGTTTTTTTTTGTACAAAATCCGATAATTAAAATGCTATGGAAATTTTAGACTATAAAATTATTGTTTCCTTGAACTTTAACGGAGTGGGTATTGTTTCGTAAATATTTATTTAACCAAAACTAGAAATGAATACACAATAGGCTCTAATTTAAATTATCTGTCAGAAGGACGGCTTAATAACATCGAATACAATATACGTATTATAATCTATTTAAAGATTTCTGTACTTCATAAACAAATTGCAAATATTTCTTACTAAAACTGTCTTATTCAAAGACTAAAAATCTTAATGAATGCGAAATTTAATTCAGTGATTATTTTTGCAAACGATATAAAAACTCAAACATTCCTAAACTTACAGATAAGAAAAATTTTAACCAAGGAAAGAATGCTCATAAAGTTCAAAGTTCTTTTTTAAAAGTTGTAAAAGAGCGTTACAACAATACGGAAATAATAAAAATTGTTTTATTTAAAATAGGATTTTGTTCATTGCTTGACTAATAAAACAAGGGATCCAAGTAAAGAATATAGCTGAGTAATATCCACACACAATCCTCTCATATTAAGCTATATTTAAAATTGCACTAACCTAATCAAAAAATGTGCGAAAAAAGAAGAAATACTTAGGTTATAGTCGAGGAAGAAATGGAACCTTTAGACAAAACATCATTAAGTGGGCAAGAAAAATGGGAAAGGCAAGAACATTAAATTTCTGTAAAAAGTTTTTCAAAAGATTTTAAAGATTTCTGGTCTTTATTAAACTGGGATCGAAGAAAAATCTACGTATGTTCAGATGTTTCCCAAATTTAGACAAACTAGAGCACGATAGAAGATGAGATGTCACGAAGAGAAAGAACTCTGCATTATAAATTGAATAATGGACAAGAAAAAGTAGAAGGCATTCAAAGAGGCAAAAGGATATTCAAGTAGATAGATTTCTCGTTGAGTAACACACTATGTAAGAAAGACTACAAACAAACTTTATTTAGAACAGAATTTTACATCATACATGCATCTGTTTCATTTTTTTTCATTTGCCTGTTTTCGCCAAAAAACGATCAATGCGATATCTGCATTGAACACAAAATTCATTTAAGTTCATACCTTGATAGAGGCGTAAAAAAACCACATCCATACAATGTTATAAAACTTGAAAGACTATTCGAAAGGTTTACATCGTCGCTATAAATATATCAGATCGAAACAGAAGTAGGGGATAGAACCGTTTCCGATGTTGTTGCAATAAAATATTAAGAAAGAATTATTCAATTGAAAACAAACCTTGTTGATGAATGAACTTACTTCCTATCAGGCCACAAAGCATTGAGTTGGTTGTTGACTATCCTACGGCTTATGAAGCACCACTTCGTATAAAGAAGAAAAACTGGCAGCATCTTCAAGAACTTAAAAGTGTTATGAGCAAAGTGATACTTAAACTTATGTATCTCTTGTAAATAGCACAATATTAATAATAGCAGTTATATTAATTTTTACATTTTAGATAACTTTTATTAACACCAAAAGCTTCTATCAAACCGTTGTAAAAACAAGAACTATTATCTTTATTTCATTTTTCTGTATCATTAAAATATTTAGAAGAACTAAGGAGAGAATGCGAAGACAAACAGGAGAGAGAGGATGCTGGGGAGAAAGCAACTAAGAAAGCAAAGAAGGCAGACAAAGAAGGAAATCTCGGAAGAGGAAGCATTGAAAAGGTTAAAACTGGAAAATCAGCAGGCATTGCTGAAATAAAACTGGAAATGCTAAAAAAGATGGAGAGAGAAGGAGAGGCAATATTAATGAAGATATTGAATGCTATATGGGAAAAGAAAACGATACTGAAAAAATGGGAAACTGCTATTACATGCTCGATACACAAAAAAAGAGACAAAATGAGTTGTGGCAATTACAGGGGTATATCATTATCGTGTATCGCCGTACAATACTTGAGAGAATACTGGAGAAGAGACTCAGAAAATTAATTGAAACAACCCTAGAAGGTACGCAAGCAGGATTCAAAGGAGGACAAAACACAAACGAATGGATATTTACTCTGAAACAGATAAGCGACAGAATCTTGAAAAGCGGAAATAACATGTATGAAGGAGCTATAGATATACAGAAAGTGTTTGATTCTATGAGTAGAAGAGAAATATGGAGAATATTGGTTAAACGTAAAATACCAGAAGACCTTGTAGAAGTAATAAAGGATATACAGAAGAAGCAACGTGGTAAGGGTTCAGAAGTGTAATGCAAAAGAGTTTATAACTAAACATGGTGTTAGATAGTGAAACAGTTTAAGCCCTCCTTCTATTTATAATCGTGATGAACGAAATAGCTAAGACAGTAAGAACAAAAACAAAAAATGTGATGCTGGGGTACAGGAATTTGCAACCTGATAGTTAAAGAATTAATGTTTACCGACGACTTGATATTATGCGCGTCATCAGTGAAAAACCTGGAAGAAAATATAACTACGAGGGTCGTTTGAAAAGTCCGTGCAAAAATAAAAACTACTTAATTGTTTGGGGTAAACTTTTTTTATTTTTCAACATAGTCTCCTTTTAGGCTTATACACTTCGTCCAACGCTGCTTTAGTTTGTTGATCCCTTCTGAATAATAGGATTTGTCCAAGTCTGAAAAATAGCCATTCGTTTCTGCAATCACCTCCTCGTTTGAATAAAATCTTTTTTCCGCCAGATATTTCTTCAAATTGGGGAACAAATAGTAGTCCGAGGGAGCCGAGTCTGGAGAATAGGGGGGATGTGAAACGAGTTGGAACCCTATTTCCATTAATTTTGCGACCACAACTGCTGAGGCGTGAGCTGGTGCGTTGTCGTGATGGAAAATGACTTTTTTGTGGGCCAATCGTGGGCGTTTTTCTTGCAGCTCGAGATGCCTACAGCACTAGCAATCTCATGCACCTTTACTCTTCTGTCATCCATCACCATATCATGGATTTTATCAATGATTTCTGGGGTATTAACCTCAACAGGGCGTCCAGAACGTTCAGCGTCACTTGTGCCCATATGGCCACTCCGAAAATTTTGAAACAACTTATAAACTGTTCTAATCGAAGGTGCAGAGTCACCATAATGTTTATCAAGCTTCTCTTTAGTCTCCTGAGGCGTTTTGCCTTTCATAAAGTAATGTTTAATCAACACACGAAATTCTTTTTCGTCCATTTTTTGAAAATCACTCGACTTCCTCGATTCAAACCAATGCCAAACACAAAGAAATAGACCGATCTGGCTGAAACTTGGTGTGTGTTCTTCCAAGAGATGCTACTAACTAAACATAACCTCGATATGCGCCAGTAGTGCCATCTCTCTGACTTTGCACGGACTTTTCAAACGACCCTCGTATCTGGGTGAAGGAACTTCATAAATCTGGAATGAAAATTAACGAGGAGGAAACTGAAGTACTGATCTTGGGAAGGGAAATAAGAAAAGTACAAGTAGAAATTGAGGGAACCAGAGTGGAGCAGGTTGACAGGATAAAATACCTGGGTGCAATAATTAGTGGAAAAGGAGATCTAGATGCGGAAGTCAATAACAGAATAGCCATGGCAAATAAGGAGTACTACGCGATAGGGAAAACTATCCTTAACAAAAAAGAGGTAAGCAGAAAAACAATGGCAAAGATACACAACGCAGTATTCGTACCAACTTTGATATACGGAACTGAATCCTGATATTTAATCAAGAGGGACAAGAGCATGCTGAGGGCTTGTGAGATGTGGTTTCCGAGGAAAATAAGGGGGGTGACATGGAGGGACAGAGTAAGAAATGTGAGACTGCGGAAGGGGGGGGGTATTGGGAGTGCAACCGGTGGAAAGTGAAATAGAAAAGAGACAACTTATGTGGTGGGGACATATGATAACAATGCCGGACACAAGGGTTGTGAAAGTGGTATGGATAACAAAAACAACGAAAAAAAGAAGAGGGAGACCAAGGAAAACATGGGACCAACAACTAGCCGTATTGATGAAGGAGAGAAATAGTAATCGAAAAAGTACGGAGAATATTATGGCCAAGGACAGAAGAGCATGGAGGAGGTTCGTTCGAAGCTCAACTCTAACCTCTACACCTAATTATTGAGGAACGGATAAGTAAGTAAATAAGTAAAATACTAAAACAGATCAGCTGTCTGGGTTCCTTATTAATATCTGACCATTGTCATTAAAAACATTTCTAAAAAACATTATAATGTAAATAATATACAGTGCGAAAACTACTTATGGAATAAAATAAGTAATTTCAAAACGAATGATATTTTTGAAAAATGCTTAAACAGTTCAATTTTTATTTTATATTTCGATATTTCTAAGGTGCTGTGACGTCACCCCCTTTCGAGCTATGACGCCATATAGAATTTGTTTAAATGGAATGCTATATTGTTTGTTTTATTTTTGAGTAGTACCTTCAAAGACCTTTTCAACGAACCCATACTTGCCCCGTCTATTTGAAATAGCTTTTGAGATATGGAAGCTGTAATTATTAATAATTTATATACAGACAAGCACCAAGATAACAATATTAATTAATAAAAAACCATTACATCTAGAAAAATTATATTCTAATCACTTCAAATCATATATAATTAAGAAAAAGATCGCAGCTTAGTATTACTTCTACAATCCAAAAATGAATATTTACATTCATTTATAAATTGACATTTTTTCTCCTGAGGATGTTCAGAAAATGAACGAAACCGGTAGATAAATATAAATAAATAAATAAAACAATTACTTAAGGAAGTACTTATATTCATCCAAATCATCCAATATATACCTTAAGCCATGGGTTTCCAATATATAAAGTCGGAAATAACCACAGAGAAAATGCAAGAGGACATAAACGATAATAAAGAAATACAACAAATACAAGAAAAAGAAGTAATAGACGCCATACAAAAGTTAAAATTAGGAAAAGCACCAGAAATAGACAATATAACACCGGAAATGATAAAGTATATGGGAGAAGAACAAATAACACAACTTACAGAATTATTGAACGAAATAATGAAGACCACAAAAGTGCCAGTTGAATGGAATGTAGGAATCATATTACCTATACACAAGTAAGGAGATAAAAGAGTCTTGGAGAATTATAGAGGAATAATGCTAACAAACGTGCCTGCAAAAGTATTTACAAAAACAATCGAAAAAAGAATTGGGAATAATATCGAAAATACAATAGAAGAGACTCAATGGGGATTTAGAAGTGGGAGAAGAACATAAGACCTAATATTTACGATAAGACAAATAAGCAAAAAAGTTATAAATAACAACAGAGAAATACATACTCGTATGTGCTTTATTGAGTTAGAAAAAGCATTCGATAGGATAAGAAGAGAAAATATATGGAAAACACTAGAAAGAAGAGGTATAAACGAAAGGAATATTGAAGTAATAAAATCAATGTATAAACATAACAGCAACATAGTTAGAACTAACAATGAAGAATCAAGAAAATTCCAAACAAAGATAGGAGTTAAACAAGGTTGTGTGTTGTATTAGACGTAGTATTAGACGAAACAATAAAAGAAGCAAAGAAAAAGTTGAAGACATTAAAGTTGGGATATTGGTAAATGGAACAAATAGAAATACACGAACTCATGATTGCTGATGATATGGCTATAACGGCAGATACAGCAAATAATCTACAGCACAATCTAGAAGTGTTAGAACAAGAATTGAAGAAAATAAATATGAAGATAAATACAGAGAAAATAAAAAGCATGATAATGTCAAAAGACATAGAACAGGTAAAACGTTTTAAGTATTCGGGTTCAATAATAGAAAGTAATGGAAAAATAGAAAAGGAAATCAACGATAGAATGGGAAAAACAGCAAGGATGTTTAATATGATAAAGACGACATTTTTAGGGAAGAAGCAGATACCTAGTAAAATAAAAATACCACCAAAAACCTAGATGAAAAAACAACTCTATCACCGCCGAAAATGAAACAAGAAAGAGATATTTATCATCCCAACGATTAGGCTTTTCACTTCACAACACCCGCACGAGATGACCAGAACGAGCAGAACGTCGGGCACAAACCCCAACCTTTTTCTGAGATCCCCGATAGAACGTATCTCAACATGCTAGCACTCCGAAACGGTTTCCCCCAAACCAGAAAAATTAGTTACTCAAATAAATTTAAGAAAAGATTCCCTAGACTAATCGGATTCAAGATTAAAGCCCCGAAATAGAATAACCCTTCTGCGGAGAACCATTTAAATTTATCTACTCGAAGTGAAAGTTTCTTAAAGAGTCGGAAAACTATACCCTATGTCCCTCACACAATAGTAATAACACCAGCAATTCGTCAACCCAAACTTGATTTACAAAGAAACATTCAAAGTAGAAGAAGTTGGAATTAATCTATTTGCACGAAAGCGCCAGCAGTATCAATCTTCTTTCCAAATAAAGGTAAAAAAAATACGAGGACACCCCAAAATCACAGATTATCAACCCTCATGTAACGGTGACGGAAAAAGTAACCGTTACAGGGTAAGTTGTTTTTTCTTTAATACGTAGTTGGTCTTATGCGAGTTATTCACATTTCTCTACCTCAGACTAAAAGTGTATTAAGTTCAAAGTTTGTGAAAATGACTTTTTCGCGGGATTATGCTAGGTATAATGTCCTCTTTCATATAAAAATGTGTTTTAAGTCCTAACTGTATTATTAGCGGAAATACAAGATTTTATAGAGTACTAACTCCTGCCGCATCTTAGAAAAAACATATTTAAATCAATAGAACATTCTTTTACTGGATAACAAAAGATAAACCAGTATTAAGTCCAAATATTTTCAAAGTCATTAGATGATCAGTGTTATGTCCATAGGAGTAACCGTCGTTGACACGTGTTTCTTCGTTACATCTTATTGTGACTATTGTGTATTGTGTTATTGTTTATATCATTGAAAGCATAACATGAAGAGCGACAAAAATACTAGCTATGCTGGATACCAACAAGATGGAAAGAGGAATGCAAAATGCAAACCTATTTACATTTTGTTGACACAAAATAACTTACTCCTTGTTGCTTCTATTTTCTATTTTGATTTATTTTTTATTACAGCTAATATTAGCAAATGTTGAAGTAATTTCTGATAATAACGTTGATATTGACACCCCAAACGTAATATGATTAGAAGGTTTGTTTAAAACAAATGATTTAAAATGCTTCTATTAAATTATTCAATTTTATAAGCAAAAAGTAAGGAGAACCAGAAGGTGAATTATGATTCAGAAATGGAATCTGAATGTCATGACATAACTGGAGGCAGGAGCTTTAACTGTATGATATTATTTTCATTTCAGAATATATCGTTAAATTTTCTAGATCATACCACTTCTGACCTGAATACTCGGGCAGAAGACGGCAGTGTGACAGAATCCACAGGGAATAATTTTATCAGCAGGGAAGAAGTAATGGAATTTGAGGATTCAGACGATAGTTTAAAAGATCCGAATTACGAACTTACTCAGGAATCTTCAAATGACTCAGATACTAGTAATGTTAAAACAGAAAATAAAAAAAGGGCAGAGCAGAAAAAGAATCAGACAAGAAGTAAAGTGGAAAATTACTGTACAACACAAAAAAGTCATTGCCGGCTTGGAACATAAAACGAAAAAGAAAATAATTCCGAACAAAGCTGTAGGACCTTCTTGTGGTTTATCCTGCCGTCTCAAGTGTACTGAAAACATTGGCGAGGAGGATAGAAAAAACATAAATGCTATGTTTTAGAGTGGCACTAAAGACATAAATCACAAGAGGCAGTATGTGGTTTCTCATGTAAAAGTACTTTCGGTATCTAAAAAAAGAGGCAGAACAGAGACTAGGAAAGGTGGTAGAGGTCATACAAGACAATATTATTTTGATATAAATGAATCGATACAAAGTGTTTGCAAACCTTTTTTTTTCTAAATACATTAAACATTTCACAAACTTTTATAACGACAGCTTTAAGAAAAAAGGAACCCGGTGGTATAATAGCTGCAGATGAAAGAGGCAGGCATGAACAGCATGTTAAAATACCAGAATTTGTCAAGCAAGGTATCCGAAACCACATAATGAAGTTCCCGGTTAAATCACACTACTCTCGGAAGCGATCTGGCAGAAAATATTTAGAGAGTCACTTAAACATCAGCAGAATGTATCGGCTAAATGTGAAGAAAACAATGTTGAGGAAACTCATATAGCAAAGGAATGGCTGTACGCTGACATTTTTAATAAAGAATTTAAACTTCCCTTCAAGGTCCCAGACAACTATACCTGCAACGCATGTGACAATTTTCTAAGTAAGCTACGTGAAGCATTTAACACCCTTGAAAAAGAGGCTTTACAACATGAATATGATGAGCGTTTACAAGAAGCATCTAGAAGGTACAATTTGAAAAAAGAGGATAAGCAGAAGGCTATCGAAGAGAAACGGAAGAAAATAATGGTATGTATTGATTTGCAAAAGTGTCTTCCTACTCCCGTCTTATCGAATTCACAAAGTTTCTACACTTCAAAACTATGTACCTATAATTATACACTCTGTCACCAATAAGGGAGCTATTTGCGTAATGTGGGACAAGTTCAAATCTGGACGTAGTGCCAACGAGATGGCTTCTGCAGTGTTGAAATAGGCATTGTCAAACATAAAGCCATACCATGAAGACTTAATTATTTGGTCAGATAACTGCCCTTCCCAAAATCGCAATATTGTGATGGTTATGGTCTATTTTTATATTCTAAAACAATTTCCATCACTAAAACAATACCACATAAATTCTTACTGAAGGGTCATACCCACTTAGAGGTAGATGCGTGCCATTCATTAATTGAACGAGAGAAGAAGAGGACTGCTGGTTTTATGATAACGACGCCTTGGGATTGGCAACAGATTGCTCGAATATGCTGCATTAGCAATCCATTGCAAATAATAAACATGGAGACAGAGGATTTCAAGGATTTTAAGCATTTGTATTGGAGTTCTACGTCGCCTTTAATTTTTAGAAAAACAGAATTCTGGTAATAATTTTGGCATATAAAAAAGTGTACATTTGCAAGTAGAGGCCGACAATTATGGAAAATTGTACTATAAAACTAGTTTTGATGAGAAAGAATTCACAGCCATCAATTTGATACGGTCAGGCAGACGTGCTACATTTCCCGAAGAAATGCCAAATTGGAGGAGTGACGCCAATGCTGAAAGTAGGTTTGTAATAACAGTGGCTCCCCAAAATGATATTTGTCCTCATGGAAGTACATATCCTAGGAATGCTGTTCCCATTACTGTTAATAGAATAATTACTCCTACTGATCACGTTTCGTGGTATATAAATGATCCGTAGTAAAGTCCTCGTCCTACATGTAGATAAATGCAGATAAAGAAGAATGATGCTCCGTTTGCATGGATGGTTCGAAGAAGTCATCCGTAGTTGACGTCTCGGCAAATGTGAACTACTCTGTTGAATGCTAGTGAGATGTCTGGGCAATAATGCATTGCTAGGAATAGTCCTGTAGCAATTTGTAAAATTAGGCATATTCCTAGAAGTGATCCGAAATTTCATCATGCTGAAATGTTCGATTAGGGCGTTGTTTATGATCTTTAAAATTGGATGTGATTTTATAATTTTCATTAAAGTTTTTGTCGTATGGGTCCGTAGGTAATGTTAGTAATTTTTACTACGGCGATTAGTGCTATTAGTAGATACACAATTAATGTGATTATTCATGAGTTTAGGAGAAAATTTAAGTATTTTTTTATTGTTAGGGTATATATAATTTCTTTGGAGAAGGGCTTTATGTCTATGTTGGCGGAATTTTGATAAGTTAAGAATTAGTCAATTATAATCATAATAATTATTGAGGCTAATGCTATAATTATTATGATTATTAGTCTGTTTGAAAATATAAATTTTTCATTTGATGCTACTCTTGTTATGTAAATGAATAGGACTAGTATTCCTCCAATTATAATTATGAGTAGAATATAGGAAAATCAAAAATTGTGGGACATTAGTCCTGTAATTAGTGCAATAGAGGTTGTCTGAATTAGTAGGATTAATCCTATTGATAGAGGATGCTCTAGGAATATGAATGTTATTGATATAGAGAGAGTTAGTGTATATAGAACTGAAATTATGCAGAGAATAGTTTATTTAAAATATTAATTTTGGAGGTTAATGATAGAAGACTTTCCTTTCTCTGAAGTTTTAAAAGCTGGGCTTATTTCTGATTTACAAGATCAGTATTTTTTTTAAATTATTAAAACAATGTCAATTTTAAATTTTTATTTTCCTTTATTTATGTATTTTGTAGGGGTGAGTGTTTTTTGTTTTAAGTGTAAACATTTGTTGCTTATGCTTCTTAGGTTGGAATTTATTGTTTTGTCACTTTATTTTGGTTTATACTTGTGAATAATGATTTACGGTTACGAATACTACTTTGGGATAGTTTTTTTAACTATAAGAGTTTGTGAAGGTGCCTTGGGGTTATCTGTTTTGGTTGCTATAATTCGTTCTTACGGAAATGACTATTTTCAATCTTTTAGGATTTTATGGTAAAGTTTTTGGGGTTTATAATTTTTATGATCCCTTTGAGGTTTTTCCCTAGAACGTATTGGTTGAATCAGATTATGTATTTTTTTATGTTTATTATTTTTTTATTGACCTATTGTAATAGAGGGTTTTATTCTGATTTAGGTTATTTTTTGGGGTGTGATTTCGTTTCTTATCTGTTAATTCTCCTTAGAATTTGAATTTGTGGCTTGATGGTTATGGCTAGAGAAAAAATTAACAAGGAGCAGTTCTACAGTAATTTGTTTTTGTTTGTTATGGTTATGTTATTATTTTCTTTATTTATAACTTTTTCTTCAGTAAATCTTTTTGTATTTTATTTGTTTTTTGAGGTTAGTCTTATCCCTACTTTAATCCTTATTCTTAGGTGAGGGTATCAGCCTGAGCGTATTCAGGCTGGTTTATATATATTCTTTTATGCATTATTTGCTTCTTTACCTATGATGGTTGCAATTTTTTACTTGTATTATGGATTGGATTCAATTGATTATTTTTTCCTTGACAATAAGTTTGATTCATTCTTTCTTTATTTATGTATGATTATGGTTTTTTTGGTAAAGATTCCAATATTCTTTGTTCATTTGTGGTTACCTAAAGCACATGTAGAGGCTCCTGTTTCTGGGTCAATAATCTTAGCTGGTATTATACTAAAATTGGGGGGTTACGGTTTCCTTCGTTTAATACCTGTGTTTACAGGTGTGGGTTTAAAGTTTAATTTTTTGTTTATTGTCATTTCTTTGATTTGTCTACGGCAGAGAGATATTAAATCTTTAATTGCTTATTCATCTGTTTCTCATATGGGTCTTGTTTTGGGTGGTATTATGACCATGAATCTATGAGGGTTTTACGGGGCTGTTGTTATGATGATTGCTCACGGGCTGTGTTCTTCAGGTTTATTCTGCCTGGCCAATGTTACTTATGAACGGTTGGGAAGTCGAAGACTGTTTTTAAACAAAGGTTTAATTAATTTAATGCCTAGAATGTCTTTGTGGTGGTTCCTTTTGTGTTCATCTAATATGGCTGCTCCTCCTTCTTTGAATTTGATGGGGGAGATTATGTTGATCAATAGCTTAGTTTCTTGAGGGGTATCAACTGTTGGGTTGATCATGCTTAGATTATTTTTTGGAGCTGCCTATTCTTTGTATTTATATTCTTATAGTCAGCATGGAAAGGCTTGTATAGGTGTGTATGGTTTTAATTTAGGGGTTGTTCGTGAATACTTGGTAATATTTTTGCATTGGGTGCCTTTAAACCTTCTTTTTATAAAGGGTGATTTTTTGTTGTTTATTTAAATAGTTTAATTAAAAGTTTTGATTTGTGGAGTCAAAGATGTAATTTGTTACTTTAGATAATTTTGTTAATTTGTTTTGTTTACTCTGTTTTTCTTTTATTTTTTAGGTTGCTTAGTTTTTCTTCTAGTATTTATTTTATGATTAGTGATTATAGAGTTATACTTGAGTATGAGTTGTTTACCTTAAATTCTAATGTTGTTTACATGTCTATTCTTTTTGACTGAATGTCGTTGCTTTTTATGAGATTTGTGTTGTTTATTTCTTGTATAGTTATTTTTTATAGAGATGAATATATGGGAGGTGATTTAAATATAGTTCGTTTCATTTTGTTGGTAGTTATGTTTGTAGCTTCAATAATGTTTTTAATTATTAGTCCTAATTTAATTAGGATCTTGCTTGGATGAGATGGCCTGGGTTTAGTTTCTTATTGTTTAGTTATTTATTATCAAAATGTAAAATCTTATAATGCAGGTATGATTACTGCTTTGTCTAATCGCATTGGTGATGTGGCTTTGTTAATTAGAATTGCCTGAATGATGAATTATGGGGATTGGAATTATATTTTTTATCTTGATTTTATAAAGGATGATTTTATAATAAGTATCATTGGTGGATTAGTTATATTAGCTGGTTTAACAAAGAGAGCTCAGATTCCTTTTTCCTCTTGGCTTCCTGCTGCTATGGCTGCCCCTACCCCAGTTTCTTCCTTGGTTCATTCTTCTACTTTGGTTACTGCGGGGGTTTATTTGCTTATCCGGTTTAGAACTGGCTTGAGAAATAATCTAATGATGTTTCTATTGTTTGTTTCTATGTTAACTATATTTATGGCTGGTCTTGGGGCTAACTATGAATTTGATTTGAAGAAAATTATTGCTTTGTCTACTCTTAGTCAGTTAGGCCTTATAATAAGAATTTTGGCTTTGGGGGACTATTTTTTGGCATTTTTCCATCTCTTGACCCATGCCCTGTTTAAGGCTTTGTTGTTCATGTGTGCAGGGTGTATAATTCATAATATTTCTAATACTCAGGATATTCGGTTTATGGGTGGTTTAATTAATTATATGCCTTTGACATGTTGTTATTTTAATGTTTGTAATATGGCTTTGTGTGGGTTGCCTTTTCTTTCAGGGTTTTATTCTAAGGACTTAATTCTGGAAGTTGTGTCAATGGGATACTTGAATTTGTTTGTTTATTTTATTTTCTATTTCTCTACTGGTCTCACAGTTTGTTATTCAGTTCGTTTAAGTTATTACACAATATTTGGTGATTTCAATTTTTACGGAGTTCAAAATATTAGTGATATAGGGTTTACTATACTTAAGGGTATGAGAGGACTAATCTTGTTAGTAGTGTTTGGGGGGAGAATGCTGTCTTGAATTATATTTCCTACTCCTTATTTTATTGTTCTGCCTGTTGTTATGAAGTTAATAGTTGTCGTTGTTGTTTTACTTGGGATTTATGTTGGTTACGAATTTTTTAAATTTATAATTAGTTATAGGTTGAAGGCTATGGATTATCTTTATTCAAGATTATTTTTTTCTTCAATGTGAAATTTTCCTGTTCTTTCTGCTTTTGGGGTTAATTATTATGAAAGTAAAAAAATATAAGCATCTCCAAACATTATTAAAGTGGGTTCCAAAACAATTCCACGACTTCTATAAAAATTTAAAATACAGCAGCAAATGTGGTGTTAATGATGATGACGAATGATTCGGTATTATCTTCTGATTAATAGAAACTTATTTTTTTTGTATTTAAGCAGTGAATAAATCGTTTGAAACATTATTTCATGTTCTTTGATGACCTACCCCAAAATTGACAATTTTTTTTAATAATAATGGACTTAGATTATAGTTTTACTCGTATCATCTGTGAAGATATAATATTAAGTCTATCTTCTTTGATTTAATTTAGAGATAAAAAGAATTTTAAGTCCAAAAAATTCTTTTTATCAATTTGGAAATGTTAGCATTTATCTCACTTAAAAAGCACTAAGTATTTACTAGTTCATAAAATATACTTCTGATGAAATTGTAATCCACATCGTGGAAAACAAATCCCACAACAATAATGTCAAAAAAGGCTCACAAAAATATTCAAAGTACATTTTTCTAAAATTAATATTTTGTGACATAATACACTTTTATTCTGAGGTACAGATTTAGCTTTGACTTCTAACTTTACGTTTCAACCCTAAGATACAACTATAAGCTTCAACTCTTCTTTCAGTTTGTTCTGCTCTATGGAAGATCTACGTAGCTCCCTCATTATATGAAATAGATGTACCATGGTATAACTTGCAGATATTGGAAAAATGCACAACTCTTAGATCTTCACATCACCGCTATTATATTTTGTTTTGGTCTTGTTAAATTGCCATTTTTAGATAAATTTTATTATAACTTTTTGTTATAGTGATCTGAAATCAGATGTAACTCATAATTTCATTTTTTTATTGCATATTTGTGTAATGATTTGAGTTTTTAATTTTTTTAGAGTTAATATTTATGTAATTGATAGATATCAACTAACTAGATTAAAGAAAATACATTTTTCTAAAAAGCGATGCGATCTAGGAGTGTCACAAGGTTCAATTCTAGGTTTGTTTCTGTTTATGCTGTACGTAAACGAAATTAATACCTACTGTTCTGATCTTTTGTGAAATAAACCGTTTATGGATGTTGTCTTAGTTGCAGCAACTGTCGAAAACATCAACACAGCTGTACAGAGAGTTATTTTGGAAAAATATCACTATTGCTATAAAGCAAAACAAATCAAAACCTAATGCTAGGCGATGATAATATATAGTAGACCTCAACAATGTCTATATACTGCTCACTATTGCTTAACACCGGAAGATACAAATAAAGTTTACATACAAACTTATCTCAAGTAGTTTACTTCTCGGTATAAATCTTGGAAAATAGACAAATTAAATAAAAGGTCGAAGTTTACACTATTACGTGACGTAATTTACGTCATTAACGACAATAAAAATTAGGGACTTCTTAGAATGCTTTCCCAGAAAAGAACTTTTTTAAATGTTTTTCCGTAAACAAAAAAAATTAAGTTGTAATTATAAGCAAACTTCCTTAAATAACTGTAAAAACCATTTAAACGTGATTATAAAGTTATTATAAATCATTTAAGGTTGTCTTTACTATACAACATGAATATGAATAGGAACACACCTGTCTAAAAGCACATCAAATTTTTTAGAAGGCGAGTTTGAAGCTAAGTAGTATTCACATACTACAATATAAATTTACACTTACTTTATTATCGTTAGATACTATTTATTAATGTAACGAATCAAATGAGAACTACACTGTAATTATTTTCTTAATTTATAAATTATTGTTTTAAGAAGAATTAGTTGTTTGGTTCGAAACAATTTAATGTGGTAATTTCCCACGATTAACATTAGCAAGTATTTTTTTGTTTTAGAATTTAAAAGATTGAATTGGAAGTAGAAACAATGCAGTGAAAAAAAATATCATAAATAGTGATTATAATAAGACTTTCTAAATAATGTTTATCCTTTGCGTTTTGTTTTTAATTACTGTTTTAAATGTAATAAAGCATCCTGAACGAGGCTAAAGGAAAACAGATTCTTTAGAGGAAATTTCTGTACTAGAAACAGTACGCTTCTTTAAAATTTTAAAGGAATTTGTCAATTAAAGATTTTTAATTTAGAAAATGAGTATATATTAGAATTTTCAGGAAAAACGTTATTAAAACGGTAAAAGTAGTTATTAAATGCACTAATTAAATAATTCTATGTAATAACGAGCTGTATTTATTTGCCCTGTCATTTTTCTAACAATTTTTAAACTATCTACATAATTATTTGATCAGATAAATATTTTTTACTGTATGTGTTTCCTTGTTTTAATTAAGTAAAGGGGTATGAAAGTTAATCTAGTATTTATATTTAAAAACTTTTCTTTAAATTAGTTTATGTAATCTATTTTCATAGTATAAGCTGGTTACACATCCATGAAGCATCCAAAATATTTTAAAACACTTACTTAATACTACTATGTGGCCTTGCGTTGTCTTGCATAAATTACAAGTACTTCGATGTCTACGTACAAACACGCAAGGTCCAATAATTGTTCTAGCACGAATAGTATATCATACTGCAAATTCCTTTTAATGTATCTAATTAGAAAATAACAATCTCCTTCACGCTAATAACTTGTAGTGTTTCCAAATAGACAATTCAAACAAAATGCTCTAACAACCTAGGTTAATTCATAGAATTGTTATGTTTCATTGATCAAGAGATACAATTTACACTAAGTCTTTAATTGAGTAGTCTTTTCATTACCAGAAAACTGAATATTCTTGAGATTAAAAGGAAAACGAATAACAAAACGTATCGTATTTAAAGTTTGATGAAAAGAGTTTGCTACTATGGGAAATTTCAAATGAAAGCAGTACTTAGAGCTAAAGGTGTAATGAAGTGGAGGAAATACTGTCAAACCTAATGATGGTGAAGAATTTAAATGCTGTAGTGATATTGCGTTTATCTACAGCCATGGAGTTTGAACATTTATAAACAGTTATCACACGTTCAACCGCTTGTGGTATGTAGAAGAGATTAAAAATGATCCACGAACAAAGAATTTCAATAAACGAAAAGATGCTAAAATAACAGATCTTCAGTTAACGTATGGTCGACGCAGATGATATTGCAAAACACAGAAGCAGTTTGAAGAATTTATTCAATATGATTAAAAATTGCGCTATTCCTAAAACAAAGTAAAGTTGAAAAAACATAAATTATTAATACGTAAGAAATCAAAACAGTAAACGCTGTTTTTGAAAATCTAATTAAGAATACCAGGACAGTACAGACCACAGCTTCCAAAGTTATTCTGAACTTTCTTAAGTGTTTAGCACACAACTGTTGGGGATCTGACAGAGAAATGGTTCTATACAAAGTTTTAGTGCTTTCCAGGATTGACTATGCGTGTGTAGCCTCAACCTCTGCTAAACCCAGTTGGATGGTACTACTAAGTGTTGTCCATAACAGCGGTATACAATACGCTACTGGTGCATTTCGCACTTGCCTCTCAAAGCTTACAAGTAGGAATAGGGTTAAAACCTGAGAAGACAGAGATGTGTTGACAGTTGCTGTCTTAGTTTAAACCCCCATCGACCAGGATAGAATAATCTATCTCTTTTTAAGTTCGTATTTTTTAAATGCTTTTGAAGCGCTCAATACAGAATGGCAGGATCCCTCAATGCCTCCCTAAGGCTAATTCTTGTATCTTCTTGCACGTCAATTTAGCTTATAAACTAAATTTCTCTTGGATCACTTCCTTACATTACATTAATTATCAACTAAGTATTTACTATTTTTTCATAGAACCTCAGTCACCCTAAAATCTACATTTTTTCTCTTATCTAATCGAATAATAATTTTGCTTAAATGCTCACAAAATAATGACACAATTGCTTGGGTACGGCATTGTCGAACCAAATCGTTTTTTATTTCATGTTTTCATGCTTGATACGATTTGCTGCCAGAATTATATTCAAATGGCAATAAGCTACATGCTTTATTAATTTTTGTAATTTGTTCCCATGAATAACTGTGGTATTGCCCCACTTTGGCTTGTTTTACTTTCAAAAGCTTTGCAACGATCTCATCTATATATACAAACGTACCATTAAAGAAGAGTAAAAAGCGAAAACCACTTCTATGAAAGAAGAAATAGCACTATTTGGAGTATGTTTCATACTTGTTGGAAATTGACTTTCTTTCGTCTAAGTCTTATCAATTTTGATTTTTTCATAAGGATCCCATTAAAGGCTCTAAAAGTTTCAAAACTTGTTAATGTCAAGATTCTATTTACATTTGTGGTAAAACACCTCATCACTACAGCGATAGGAAACCTGCCTTAAATTAGAAAGGGAGTATATAAAAGACACTACACTCACAAAAGAATTTTAGAAGACAAAATCAATCTTATTTCAATTTTAGTATCCCAAGTGAGACAAACGAGGTCACAGACCAAAAGCGTTCTAACCTACGTGATTTTATTAAAGAAATTTTTTATTGTAGAAAAATTGTTATGAAATCGTACATCAGGCATCTACTGGAAGGTTTGGTAATGTCAAAGTCTGAAAAGCAATAAAAAATTTATCAAATTATGCCAGAGCATGAAGGGTGACTTCTGTGGCACCAGATGAAGAGATAACAGCAGGGATAGCGACACACAACTTTACGAATTGAAGCGGAAAGAATTATTTTTCCCTTGCACTTTTACGTTCTTATAATCACACAAACATTATTTTTAACACGCTAAGCGTCAGTGTCTGTCTTATTCTTATTTATTATACCTGTAAAGTTATTCGTGCAAGCTATAACCTTCCTGAATAACGCTCATATTTTAGGTTCTTGATTGCATAACTCATGGAGGATTGATTAGGTGTGTCTGCTTATTGAGACTGCCATGTTTCTGTAAATTGTGTTAATTCTGCTTATATGATGCAGTCATCGAAGACAGCACGACAGACGTAAGATGTCTGTCACTGGCGGGGCTACGACCTAGATTGTGTCTGTTGAATGTAACCACCGTAGCCTTAAGAAAATCTAAAACAGGCAAAACATACCACAGAATTGTTACGGACATTGCCATTGGTGTTCGTTTCAGTTTCTTGAAAATTTCATTGAGAACATGAAGATTCAAAAACATCTCGATGTAATCGATGTAACTTATTGTGCAGAATTCAAGTCTGTTGGTGGCCCCTGGATGATATTTTCAACGTTTAGCTTGGCACTTAATGTATTAAGCAATTATACTGAAGTTAAGGATTAAATAAACAGTGACGTTTTCATTTTGTGACACTTAAGTTTGGAAAACGAGAGCATGGAAGGACAAAATAGCTTTTTTTGGCGTACCTGATTCCTAGCTCTTAAAGACCACGCCCTAGCTGATTTAATTTATTTCTGGGTATTGGATCCTATCTACCCCAAGAAGAACCTTGAACTGTCACTCGCCATTCCATAAAGAAAAAGCCGTTGGCCAAAAAATCTTGTAGTAGTTGGTGCTTCATTGCTGCTCTTCTCTTTCTACCAGGACCATTAGCCGCAACACACGTTTTGCATTCACGACACCAAGCCTTGACGTCTTCTTGCCAGTTGACCTAGTAGAATCTTTCTCGTACTTTCTCCAAAGTTTTTTTATGCACAAATGTCCGTCCGAAGTTCCATCATGCAGTTGTCTCAGTACTTTTGGTCGTTTGCTGGTTGGTAGTACTAGCTGTTTAGTGACAGATGTGCCATCGACGTTCTCAAAAGCTCTTTTCAATATGCCTCCTCCTATCATTAGGAAGTGCTTCTGAAGTAACAAAGACATCCAAGTATTCTTCTACCATTTGCCTAATGTCTCTCTTTTCTTGGGAAGTCAATTGCTCAGAGACTTTCTTCATTAATTTACACACTTCTTGAGGCAACCGCTTCGAACACTTCGCTGACCGAATTTCTTCTTCGTAATGAGCCACCTAAGTCACTGGGTCTAATTTTCCCAAGACTTTCCCTTTACGAAGGACTACAGAATGATCATAGGCATTCATGATACGGATCTGCCCATAACCACACCTTTGGCTATCGCTTCTTCTCGTTCTGGCTTGACAATTGCGATACTGATATTCTTTGGATCATTTTCTGTACATATGGGAATAATTTTTTCTGTCTTAGCCGGGATGCCTATATTTTCTTGGAGGATAAGACGTACGCTGGACAGTCTTGTTTCGGGCAGAACCATGCTAATTACTTCGTTCCCAAACTACAATGTTCTTCCTTTAATATCAATGACTACCACATAACCTTTCATAAAATCAATCCCCAGAATAGCTTCGTCTATTATCTGAACTACAGTCATTATATGTTCAATCAGCCCTGTCCCTAGCATACTCTTTACTTTGACCTTGCCATACACTGGTATGTCTGCTCTCGTTGCAGTTTGGAGACGAAGATTCGAACCTTCCTCTAACTTCAGATACTTCACTAGGTCTGGTCGAATGACTGAAATACATATTAGGTCAGGGTGTCGACGGTAAATCTGCATCTTTTTCTGCCAATTTACCCTTCGACAACGAGACTGTTTTTTTCGCATTTTTGAAATCATAGAGCTTTCTTGATAACTCGCCAACGTGCGCCCCTCCAAGCTGACGAAACTTAGTTCCCCTGCGGCTTAAGACTTCTATTGGCATTGGAGTCTCTTAAAGTGGGACATCTAATTCTAATATGTCCTTCTTTTCCACAACGGTAGCGTATAATTGTCCTGTGCCATAGAATTGTTCTTACAGCTTCACCTGTTATTACTTGATTCGTCTCTTCGACTTTTACTTCCCTGACTTTCATAGTAGGACGCACCACCAGATGTGGAGCTTTGTAATTGAGAGCTGTTCCTGCGGCATCCCAATATTTAACGCCATAACGCCACTTCGGTATTTCCTAGGCCGTTGAGAAATGCTTGTATAGCCATACTGTGGAACATGTCATCGGATACTTGACCGTAAGTCAAACGGACTATTTTTTCTATATCTGCGGCGTACTCTTGAATAGTCTCACTAGATCTTCGTTTACGGGTCATCAGTTGAGAGCGATAAACAGAAGTTAAATGTTCATTGCCAAATTTGGCCTCCAAGGCCTTTATAAACACGCAATAGTCATTAGTAATATCGACATTAAGCAGTACTTGCAGTGCTTCTTCTTGCAATGTTAACGTTAGATTTGTGAGCGTTTCATGCCGGCTGAGCACTTATTGCGAATAACTGCCATTTCAAATTGTTTTTTATACAGCAACCATGATGTCGTGCTGTCGTATTTCGGGACTTTTATTGTAGTTTTCTGTCCCATAAACACTTTGCCGTCTTGAACGTGAAGACCTTTCAATATATTCCCACCTGGGTAATCCTGTCGTTAACTCTTCTTTGAAACGCATCTACTTCGGTGTGTACCAATTGCTCCACTTCTTCTATCTTCGTAGCTACATTTTTTCAACTATTTCTATCTCCAAGTCCATTCTTTCTTCGACTTTTTTCATTTCCTGTTCTACCCTTTCTTCATGTTCGAGGAACCTTTCATTAATTACTTTAGCTATATCTTCTTTTTGTTCATCTATCTTAGCACTTATTTCTTGTTTCATCCCTTGAATCATCTTCATACGAGATTGCAGAATATCATTTAATGTTTTTGTTTCTTCTTACGCCGACGTCGCCGCTGCTGCTGGTTCAAATATAGAATTCTTTTTAGGACCCATTTTTTTTTATTTTATTTGTTGTTACACAAACTTATTTAAACCCCGCACCTTCCACCAACTGTAACGTTTTTATTTATATAAATGGGGGTTTTTAATTAAAGCCTATTTTATTTATGAACTCATATGAACAGGCTGTTATCTTCTCGCCCTGTATATAACTTTATATACAAGGTTCGTTTGTCGTTAACTGGTTCTTTGTTTTATTAATCCATAATTAATCTCTTACTAGGGTTAGTTAATTGTCTGTGATTGAGCGAGACACCCAGCATAAATTTCTCTACATTATTCTTACTATTTCTTAAAATGAAATAGAACCTACTGTTGGTTATCTTTGTTTAAGCCAGGAACTGCTAATTTTCACCTAAATAATAATAACTTCCTTATCTTCTTTTTGATGTACTATTAATTACGTTTTGATAAAGAAATTGTATTAATAAAGTCCTAAAAACTTAATTTTTTATAGTTTCCATTACAATATTCCTTTTATTTTTTCTTTAACAAAGGTGGATTTATTTGGAAGAGATTAGACACTTCTTTACATCTGATATTAAAAATGTTTTACTTTATCAGATTAAATTCTAATTAATCTAAGTTAATTTTCTTTTGCCATTTTTCTAGGCTGCAGATAGGTATTTTTTAAGGATCGGTCCATTAATCTGTAACTTTTTATTATTATAAGTTCACGTTTAATTATAATTTCTGAACATTTATAATCACGTAAGAATTCTTCTATGTTGAAATCCTTTGTTAAGCATCTGCTTATACTGATAGGAATTTTTATTGTTTCTCTTCATTTTACGTTGTTAGTGACTCTCTTTATGTCAAAGACACATCTACGTTATCAGGTCGTGTCTCTAAGCATATGTCATCACTTTCTTCCTTTGAGAAATTTCTTTGTTAATTAAGTTTGGCTTTAAGAGTTTTTCTTTTGTAAAACCTATTACGTCTTTGTCTTCAAATAACACTTTTTCTAAGCCTGTTTTTTGCAATAAAGGTGCCAGCTGGAAATTTCTTTTTGCCATTTATCGATCCAATGGTTTTAGTCACTTCCAGGGTCGCTTTTACAATCGGTAAAATTCAGGAATCATCATTCCTGTCAAATCTTGTTAAACCACTCTGATTGGTCAACATACCGGTGTTTCGCCGAATCCGTATTGCTCTTAGTTCTCTAACAAGGAGTTACCAGCAAAAGTGCGTTTATTTTGAACGTTTCTTTGTTTTCCAGTTGTACAAAATAGTCACCCTTGAGTTATCAGATAAAGGATTATTAAAAAAAGCAGAAATGCCCCTAAAAAAGTTAGAGATCTTGAAAAGTCCAAGAGTTTAAAC
>VTPC01007469.1:0-31491 GCA_011009095.1 Ignelater luminosus
ATCCATTTTACGTCCATATAATATCCGAATGTCCATGGATGTCTAGAGATGGCGATGTTTCTATTTCGTAAATTTCCGTCTGCTTTCGAGCATCTTAGTATAATGCGCGAGCAACACTTTTTTCATGCGTAATTCCCCCAGTATCTTATTATGGTCGTTATGATAATGGTGTGCAAAAACTAAGATGGTGTCTGGTGTGGTTATGGTTCATTTCCATTTCGACCTTGTTGATAGGTATATTGGTGATTTAAGTTGCGTATATTTTTATTCTGTTGGTGTTGTGTATTTTTATTTTCGAGGATTACGCTACGGACGTATAAATATTTTAGTGAACTATACATACAGTGTTAGAGTGTTTTATAAACTATACATAATTAGTTTACAGTTTACATAGTTTAACAAGACTTTTGAGGCTCTCTACAGCTAAGGAGTACTATTTTATTATGTATTTTTATTAGATTAAATATTTTTGGAAATTATTATGACTTTATATAACATTATAACATCTAGCTACATCTATAGAGTAAATAAAAAGTGTACATTACTAATCCATATATTCTAACCAGAACCGTTCAAGAATGATACTGTGGATATGCAAAGAAAAAATAACATAGGAAAACTGACAGATGATATGATTGAAACTGTCTGATGTAGCAATTAACATCAAAAACATGCAAATAACAGTTTTACTTACAATAATAGATTTTTTGACACAAGAAATGAACAATAGGCTATAGATTAGATCATATACCTAATCAAATTTAAATGTTAAAATACAAATAATGTTCTAACACAATTCATAATAAGAGGTAGGCCAGTTCTTTTTCGATGCAAGGCTCATATATATATATCATCATCAGGAATTTTTTGTGGAGGAAATAAATATCCCTGACAAACGAAAAGGATGTTATTGATGACAAATTTTTTTATTTATTTATTAATGAGGATATCATAAATTATGAAATTAGCTTTTGATATCCATCAGATTATGAATTAAGGTATCCGTTAAGTACAGTATTTGAATATCCATAGTAATGTAAATATGGATATCCATAGTATATCCTGTGTGGATATCTACCGTACATCCTATGTGGATATTCATAGTATATCCAGTATGGACATCCATAATATATCCAGTGTGGATATACTGTGGACGTCCACTTTAGTGAAAAATGGATATCCATAAGACATCCAGTGGATGTAATATGGATATCTTATGGATGTATGAATATCCGGTTAAGGATGTCCATTGGAGATCCATCGGATATACTAGTGCTGTGTGGGTAGTTTTATGCTGGCAAGACGGTCAACATATTTAAACTTAAACGCCGGGCCACGCCAAAGGTCGGTCACTATGATATGAAACAATGCCACTTTCTTTACTACATCCCCAATTATTATTCATCTGCCTTTCATTAAATTTCATTTTCATTGGTATCAAATTAAAGCTAGTAAAACAAGGCACAACTGTTGTTTGGGTGAAATTTCGATTAATCCAAACAAAACCAAGAAAAATGCTTTGAGTAAAAATGATAGCTAATAAGACTTGTGGCAAAACAAAAAAATGATCATCTCTCTACGATTAACAGTCTAGCTGCTACGACCATTCAAAGAAATTCCAACTTTCCGCACTTTTCCGGAAAACGCACCAGTGGGATTTTTCCGGCCTTTTGGGATCTTATACTACAATCCAAGCTCTTTAAGCTCCAAAAGGAATTATCTGGTATACAATTTTTTTCTGGTAAAAACATAATTCCATTGGACTAATTATGCTACTGCTACTTATAAACAGATTGTTTATAATAAAAATGCATTTCGGTATAAATTAGACTTGAATTCAAATATGAGAATTATGAGCTTAGATCCACTGTTAAATTAAATTTTATTTGTCTATCTACTGTCTGCAATTTGCACGTGGTGTAATTTTCCCTATTATGCAATTGCTGATTAAACAACTTGTTTACAACAAAAATGCATTTGAGTACAAATTAGTCTTAAATTTAAATATGAGAATTATGAGCTTAGATTCACTTTTAAATTGAAATTTATTTGTCTATCTACTGTTTGCTGTTTGCACGTGGTGTATTTTTCACTATTATGCATTTGTAGCTAAAAAAAGTTATTTATAACAAAAATTGCTTTTGGGTACAAATTAGTCTTAAATTATAGACTAATCTTTTTTCATTTGCACAAATGGGGAGTGCTAACTTATTGACATCCCTCCACCAATTTCATTTAATTTCAGTAAATTCTCCACCTGTTGGAAACTATTACAGTTCCTGGAAGAATATACTAAAATGAAACTTCTAAGAATAATTATTAAACTGAAGTCTTTTATGTATAAAAACTTAGAACTCATATGCAGATAGAACTCACAACCTTGGTTCTCCAGACTAACGCTCCAGCAATTTGTTTTATTGTTGTTGAAACATCAAAAGATGCAATAAGAGTTACTACTACTTCAACTACTACTAATTGAGCTCGGCACCTCTTCTACAAATGTAAGCTTATGTTTCAATTGCATAAATTATTAGTAATGTTAAATTGTCATGACAAACAGAAAATATCCTAGTAATTGAAAAGAGCCTGCAATTGCTATGGATTTGTTTTATAATCTGCATAGGTGAATGTTTGTTAACAAAACTTTTGGTCCATAGAACCAAAGTTGTGAATTTGATCTCCAAGCAAATTCTACTTATGTATATGTAAAAATCTCAATTTTTTAATTAGGAAAAGGAATTTTAAAGTTTTTAGTTATTTCTAATTTCAATGAGAGTTAAGTATCATCGTATTTCATTTTATTGTTATATGAAAATCTTACAATATAAAATTCAAAATTTCATTCATATAAAGAAATTCTTGCTGACAAAGTTGGTATCTTCACCAGAAAATCACTCCTGATCTCCTCTCAATGACATGAAACACTCAGTGACCTTCTTCAGTGATATTTTCTATAAAAGAATTTACTTCATCAATCTCAGTTTTCGTCTCCAAATTCTCAAACCAATCCATCTATGACCACTACATTGTTTATTAGGTACTGCTCACAAACATCTTAAAAAAAAACACCACCAATTAACTGCAGTGTGTACCTGTGGTAAGTCAACATCTTGGTTATTATCCTTCAGTGGAAAGTCCCTAATAGACCAACAATAAATTATCAAGATTTGGTCAAGTGACTCCTGAAAAGTAAATAGATTCATCATGAAAGTTTGTGGTTTTTATGTACATCCTACCTTGGTTTTTCTAGAAATTATTACAATGAAGATAAAAAATTTAGATGTACTATTTAAAAAACTTACATAAAAATCTGAAATTTGTACACAATAAATAAATAACTACCGACATTGCTGCAAAATGCTACTTTATTTATGTTTAAAGGCATACTGTATGTTGATAGAAGTAGCTTCTAAGTTTTTCATTTCTGAGCTGTAAAATCTGTCTATTGAATTCTTCAGAAAGCAAGTGAAACAGATGATCGCCTTAATCCTACATTGTCATTTTTGACTTACATTCTTTGCACAAATAGCAGATTTTCTAAGCAAACACTTTTTTGCCACTCTATAGTATAAACACAGTTGTAATAAATTATACATTTCTTCTTTTATGACACTATCATTAGGGATGCTATTTGAACATACAATAATCTGGAATGAATTTCATCAAACTCCTAGCATTCAGGTATCGAATTGTCAATTTATTTCTATCATACACAAATAGACAATTTCTAATATAGCAGGATTATTATTCAAACTTGAAAACAATCCTTCTCAGTTTGGTCATTGACACAAGAAACTTACAAATAAAATCAAATTTAATAGATAGAGCTTTTAGTAAATATAATTCTTACTTTAAATAAAACTACATTTTCATAACAATCTTATCAATAATGGCATTCTTTACAAAATTTATTTGAAAATAAATGTCTTGTGATAGTTCTTTAAAGCAAAAATACAGAAACACTTAAAATATCTTAGAATTATCTAACACCAAATCCCTTCGTGATGCCTTCAGCCTCTTTATATGTTAAAGGACGTAAACCAACGCCTTTTATTTGCGGTTCATGTTCAATGTCTCTCAGTCTTAATACTTTCTCTCTCAGTTCCTCACATGTGGAATCATACTGTTGTTTTACTTTATCCATTTCTAATAAAAAAAGGAAATTATTAACTTGCATTATGAAGACTAAATAACGAACCTTCTTGAATTAGTATCTTACATTCTTCTGTACTATAATTAAAAAACAAAGAGCCCACTTTAATAAACGAATACTTATCATTGGTGGTTTGTAATGCTCGATGTGATTCACGTAGTTTATTTAGAGTGTTCGATAAATCAAGTTTCGTTTCTTTTAATGTTGCAATATCTTGTGCTACAGTTTCCACGTCTATTAAATAAGTTAGACTTCTTGATAATTCTGGTGTTAATGGCACAGACATCCTGTTTATGTTCTCTAATACAGAAAACACATTATCACTTGTGATAGACCATGATCGAGGTTAAGACAATTGTAAAATTGTAAACCATTTTAGAGGTTATATTTACTATCCATAGTCGACTCGTCGATTACTTTTTGATTAATATTAAAAGCCCGTAGATATTACAGTAATTAATAAACAGTTTCTGCATAAGTTGATAATAACAATTAGATTCACAGCTAAGTGAAAATAATTACACACGTGAAACCTACTTAGTATTTTTAATATAAGTCTTCGCCTCTATGTTACGTTTATGAACATAACGATAAATGCGAATGTATGTCCCATTTTATCTCAAAACCAATTGCTACAGGTTTCATACCTATTTGTTCCGCTGCAAATAACTAATGTGCTGCCATCTACACTTCACTATACTAACTACGCTCTTTTTAAATTTAAAATACAAAATCAAATATTTTAAGGATGATTCTTTAGTAGAATAGTTTAATCTATTTATTTTTCTAATTATCTTTGTTTTTAGGAACCGGTCAAGGCATATTAATGCCGTCTACAGCCTTAGCAATAAATTCTTATTTTCAAAAACGTTTAACATTAGCAATGAGTTATTCAGTAACAGGAGTCGGTTTACTTCCAATTGTGATGCCTCAAATTTGTCATTTCTTGTTGAACATCTATGGAACAAAAGGAACAGTTTTAATACTCGCTGCTATCTCATATCACGCTTTAATAGGAGTTTTATTATTAAGACCTTTAAAAAAGAATTATCCAAACAATTTGTCGAGTAGCAGAAAAGCTATTCAACTGGAAAGATATAATGGAAAGGTACTATCAATCTCGAGAATTATTATTTCTTGTTATCCGTCTACTTTTTTGCATTACAGGATTCTGGTGCAGCTAAACTGTTACCGCCACAAATCCCTTCTTCGGTCTACAATGAAACAACCACGCCGATTACAAAAAATGTAGAAAAACAAGGTACATTTAGTAAATTATTTACCTTACTTAATCTGGAACTGTTTAAAGAACGTGCGTACGTGATCATCATTGTTGGCATGGGCATATCCTACGTGGCAGAATTAAATTTTACCCTGATGACGCCGTTCGTATTAACGGAACTTTCTGGGTTTAGCAGAGCTGATGTTGCCCTAGCCATGTCAATTCAAGCAGCTGCTGATATTAGTGGGAGATTATTTATTCCAATTTTATCACACAGAAGTGGATGGTCACCAAAACTAATGTATGCTGCCTCATTAACAGGTTCTTCGCTTGGAAGAACGAGTAAGTATAACTATATGAAAATAATACTTCCTCTGTCCCACAGTGAAAATTTCAAAATAATTGAGCCATTTGGTGTAAGTATAAAAAAGACGAATATTTAAATAAATTATTCACAATGATTGTTAACGTAGCTGCGAATTCACTGACTGTTCTCAATATGTAACAGATTATAAATGGGCAACAGTTGCAAATAATTTCGATTCCAGCAACGATTTTATCCACATTTAGCTAGAATACCTGTTTGTCGCATTCAAGATAGAATAATTTTTAACAGAAATTGAAATGGTTGACTTTCTGTGGGACAGAGGAAATATAATAAATGATTATGTAAATAAAAGATGGAATATTACGTATATGTAGTTAAATTCTTTGGAATGTGTTTTGCATGATTGTTGTAATTACAAGCTGGTTGGTCAATCCTATATACAAGTGTGAGTTGAAAGGTAACAAATAATATGATAAGATAAGAATTATGTGGATACACAGCTCTATACATTTGGTTCAGAATTCATTTGAAAAAATCCTCTAATATCTGCTTCCACAAAATACTCGTACATAGGGAACATAGCATGTTCTTTTGCTTAGTTGCATTACCATTTGGGAAATTCTAATTTGAGTTTTGGAAATATGCCGAAAGCACTGCTAAAAAAACATTCTCAGGTATACACACAAAATTCGACCAAGCAACTTGTTCTCCTATTTTGTAAATAAGTCAGTTGGAAAAAGCAAAGCTATATTTTAAATTACAACCTGCAGTAAGAATCGTAAGAAATCAAACAAGATAAGCAGAGAACAAGTATAAAAGAAGAATTTCTACCAGCCTACAAAATTTGGGCAAAAAGAGAAAAAAGATTTCTAGACGGAATCTTCATAATTCCATGAAAAATACAGAAACTGAACGAAAATAAAATAGAAGGCCAAGGTAGATAGATTTAGAATAAGATCTGCAGAAGCCGAATGAAAATGAAAGATCTGAACTGAGATCAGTACAGATGACAATCGAAGCAGGTCCTAAGAGAGAAAGATGTACAGATAGATCTTGGGCAAAATCTACACAATTCGCAGAAAAATAAGACTATACAGAATCCTGGCAGGAATAAGAAGTAAGCTCAATATAATACTTTGGCTTACCACAATCTTCAGAGAGTTTAACTATTGTGTTGCAGCAGTCAGATAGACTGGAGCAACTTGGCAAATCTGGCAGTCTCGTTTTATGAATGATCAAAGGAGAACAAAGAAGAAGAACAATAAATGGATTTCAGAAACTACCTGATTTATTTTGCTGACTTCAGTATATTAAAGTATTACTACTATGCTTATTGGCTTATGGTGAAAGAAGGGATGTAGTTGCAGAAAACTATTTAGACTTAAAATCAAAGTGAATAAGAATATTGTTTCAGGATTCCCTCAAATATGTTTCTAACCTGGCCAAAGTTGAGTTGATACCTTCAAAAAAGTGAAAATGCCTTTCGAAAACTGATATATAGTTTTCAGTTGCATGAAACTTAACGATAGACCGCCGACTGTTTATCATCAAACAAAACAAGTTCCAGCACACATTTAGAAAAACTGAGGTTTGCTAATACAAGTTGTTAATTTGAAGATAAAAAAGTTAAAGATCTTTGGCGAGTACTCTATGAATCGTTTTCATCAAAATGTGGAAACATTTTGGAAACTAGTCAGTAAATGTCGAAGGTATGCTTTTTCAAAATGATGCCCAAAGCTTTCACAAATCTTCAGTTTTGAAAGATATTAAATTGTTTTTATCAAAACGGATTTGACTCGTTTGAGATACATCTAGAAAACCTTAGAATAACTAATAAATTACCGTTTTTGAGTACTGAGACAATTGAAGTTTCAAGCGAATTTTGAAAATTGATCAATGAATGATTCACCACCAAATTAAGTAAAAAACAAAGATGTAACCCATTACTATTTAAATTAACAGGAAATATCTTAAAGTTTTATTTTCCTTTTTAAGAAGCACACCTTGGTCCATAAACTGGTTAATATCAGAAATATCTTTAAACTTACTACTTCCATTTCGCATTTTGTAAAAATGCGCTTTAAACCTGATTAGACCATACATTCCAACTCTGTTGCATCGCTTCAGATAAGAACTGTTCGGACAAATAGTGATCTTTTGCCAAAAAGAGCCCCGATGCGTATATGGAAAATCAATTTATTGAAAAACCAATAGCGTATTTCGATTAAGCATGGGAGGAAAGTTATGTTGTGTAGAAAACTTGCTTCAGGTATGCAGAGGCCTTTGTTTTCAGAGATCTCACGGCTACATATTTGAGAGTTGTTTCAACAAAGTCTTTGTCCAAAGTTTTTGAATTTGCCAAGTAAATAACAACAACGTTAGTTTGAAAAAGATAAGATTTGTTTTGGGACACACATCAGTGGAAACAAAATATTCACTTATAGATTCAGTAGCTGCAAGCAATCGCCGTAAAACCGTTTAGAATCTTTACGGTAATCATTTTCCAAATTCCGATTGAAGGGTAGTTGTCTTGATTTAAGTTCATTAATGAGTTAATTGAATCGTGTGTTGTACTAAGAAGATTTAGCATTCATAGTTCTATTTGGAGATCTGCATGGTTGTGTAGCAGAGATAGAATTATTAAAGATTTTTCTGATCTGGCTAGCTTTAGCTTACCAAATACAGCTTAGCGAATCTTTTGTAAGTAAACCTAAGACACTGGTTTGTAAATCTTTTCATCTTGTTATAATGGACTTTGTTTGTTGTAACTTTTGTTACATAATAAATACAATAAAGTTGACTTAGACTGTCATTATTTAATGTTAGTAAATTGTTTCTTACATAAATTGCATGGTAAGAAACCAACTTTATATTTATTAAGAAAGCAATTGTTTGTTTTTGCAAACTTACTGTGAAAGTTGGCACAATAAAGCTACTCCTCTCATAATCCAATATTCAAAGTAGAAACTTTAGAATTACAAAGTTGGTGGAATGTCCTGCAGTAGTAGACAAAACACCCATTTCATATCTGAACATTAAGTGTCTGTTGCAGAACTTTAGGAAGTAGTTCATTGAGTACCATATTGATTTCGGTTTAGGTTTATCTAACACCATCAAAACCATAAACCATATACTTACATTCTATCATGGGGACGTATTGCAAATATTTTGGGTTACAGTTAAAATGCTTTTGTAGGGAAAACTAAAATTCAGAATATCATGGGAGGTTCTATTCTAAACATATTGACTTCAGAGATGGATAAAAATTTTTAGCCTACATTCCTAAAGGATCTTTCAGTCGATATACTTGTGATAATTTCTTCTAAATGCACAGACATTACTATTAGACCTTTAATTGCTTTCTTATTTATTAAATATAACCCACTGTCGTATCAGCGTTGTATTCATTTCCTGCATATATTTAGTTAGGTATGTTTTCACTGCAGTACCATGATCAATGTTTAATGGTGACTTTTTTGGAAATCTTGATTACTCTATGGGTGATTAACTATTTCCTCTTGAGATATTGCAGTGACAATTATGTACTGCTAAACAGTAGATTGATTTCCTGTTGCTCTTTTATAATATCAGCCTTCCTGGGTAACCTATTATAGATGGAGTGGAAAAAAATAATGGAAAGTTGACAAAAAAAAGGAAGAAGTAAGAGTAAACATAGTCATCAAAAACTAAAAAGAAATAAGACGAAGACAACATATGACGACATCGGCAATGAAAAAGGGCATGAATAAGTGTAACGATACAATTAAGAATAAGAAATTAGGGAACATAAGGAAACACCATATGGATAGAAGAAAGAATTGTAGAAGAAATGCAAAAATACAAAACAGAAATACTAGTATAACAGAGATAAAGAAGAAAGACAAAGGTGTGAAAAGACTAGATAACAATTACTAGATGTTATGGTCGGGAGTAGAGACAAAAGAAACGGCAAAGGACTGTGTGGGCTTAATAATCAAAGAAGATAAAGCTATCAATATCACAAGGGAGAAGAATACTGGCAGTGGAAATAAAGCTTTTAAATAAAGAAGTGTCATCAATAATAACAGCATATGCACCGAATGAAGACGCATCTAAAGACGAAAAAGATAAGTTTTACAATACATTACAGTGAATAGTGGATAACGGAGGCACAAACAAAATAATTATGGATAATTTGAATAGGAGAATCGCAAAGGAAAATAAGGGAATTGAATAATATGTACATATAGGCAAAGAAGGAGAAGGCACAAAAACCAACAATGGTGAACGAATAATAAACCTTTGGATATAAAACAATCTAGGGATTGCAAACACCAAAACACCAAATTCCAGCAGAAGGATATGCATAAATATACCAGAGAAAAACATAGTAGAAGAGAGAGATCAATAATCGGCTATATTTTAATGAGCAGGGAGAAGTTTAGTATCGTCAAAGACATGAAGGTAAACCGCTAAGTCAAAGTTGGTAGTGACCACTACCTGGTAAAAATAGAAAATGTTGAAAAAGGGAAGGAAACACAAGGGGAAAAGATAGTGAAAGAAAAGATCAAAAGCTATAACACAAAATAATGCATTATGAAGGAGCTAAGTCAATTCCAACTGCCGCCATGGAGGCGCAAACAGGCACAGAACCTCTGGAGACCCGAAGACAAAAGATTACTCTCAAATTTTGGGAAAGATCCAGAAGAGTGAAACAGCGCTACTGGTAAAACTACAAAGCCGCTATCACTCGCTTAAATCTCCAATCCTCTCCTCTCACATATGTAAACTCGCTTTGTCAAATAACACGGCATAGGATTAGGAGCCCCAGAAGCCCTTCAAATACACCACAGAGTTTCTGAAAAGCTACCATCAGTTAGAATAACGCTTTCGGGTCACAACTCGAATAAGTTAACGTCTCTTCCAGTCGAGCTGCAGCAATACGCACTGTCAACCGTATCCAATCTCCACCCAGCAGATTAGTGGCTCTATATTTATACTGACGGGTCTTCCATTCCTAGATTTGATGGTACTGGAGCAGGATTCTACCAATTACTTTGAAGATTATGTGGCAATTGGCAAGCATTCAAGTAATTATGATAGAGAAATTGCTGCAGTCGATCAAGTAGCCCAAAGACTAAAAACACTAACACACGACACAACAAAAAAAAGTGTTTTTAGTAGATTCTGACGCTGCGATTCTTGGTTTATCCAACAACTCCCAAACTGATTGCTCCTGCACAATGCGATGCAGAGAATTGCTGTCTACATTAATATATGATGGGTTGACAATTGCCCTACAATGGACACCGAGCCATGTTGGCGTTCCTGGTAACGAGAGGGCTGACTAGTTGGCCAAGCTAGGAACTACTGTAGAACAACTAAACAGTCTTGTGTTAATGGGCTTATCAAGAAATAGTATAGACAACAAAATCAATCAGTTAACCAAAGAATATTTACGGGAAGCCAGACATCGGGACCGATGTCGTGCCATTTGTGCAGATCGAAGACTGTGGCGGAGTTTCGCACCCTAACCGGTTACGATTCTACTTTCAGGCACATCTCCACCGCATTGCGCTAGCGGATTCTAATATCTGTCCATTTTGCACCTCGGGTAGGATAGACAGACAGCACCTGCAGACCTGTCCCGAACTGGCCGACATCTCTTTCTGCACCATATCATGTGTGTACTGGGAGACTTGGCGTCGAACTAACCAGGGATAGGCGTTGGATAAAGTAAAGTAAAAAGTAATTTTATACTCCCCCAGTATTTCTTCATTTTCTTTTAATTTGGCAACATTAAATTTCGTGCGTACCGGTAGGATGTAGTTGCTTTTCAAGCTTATTTTTATTTTGGCTCTAAGATGTTGATGGTCTATTCCTACATTTGCGCCCCTCATCACTCTTGTATTTCGTAGGGAGTTTCTCCATGTTTTTTCAATCATTATATAGTCACTTTAGTTTCTATAGATACCTCCAGGTGATATGCAAGTTGCTTTGTGACTGTCGTTGTGTTTGAATAAGGTACCCACAATGACTAAATTATTTGTCAAGCAGAAGTCTACTACTCTTCAGCTACTTTCGTTAATTTTCCCCATTTCGGGTTTCCCCATGATGTTTTCCTTGCCTTCATTGTCTTTGCCCACTTTTGCCCATTAATAATTTAATGTCCCTCGGTTGTTTCCGTTGTATAATCTCCCAGTTTGCTTGGAGTTCCTCATAAAAGGTATGTCTTTATCATTTGTAGGGTTATAGACGTTTATAATAGTTATATTTCTGTAGTTCCCTTTAAACCGTGCCCATAGTATTCTTTCTGTTTTGCCTTTCCATTTCAGTAAGCTTTTTCTATTTGATTTATCTATCATAATAGCTACTCCTCTTTCTTTTTTTGGTTTCGTCTTCATATCCTGAGTGGAGTATTTGCTTTCCATTTGCAAGTGTCATATTTCCTATTCCATTCCACCTAACTAATTTCGCTAAGCCCGAGTATTTTAATCTTGTACTTTGTCATTTCTCTTGAGATTTGTTTGGCTATGCTTATTTCGGCCATTGTTTGGACGTTCCAGTAGCCCAGTAAAAATTTAGATTTGTTACCTATTTGTTTTTTTTTTGTAGCATATTTGATTCGTTGTCTTTGTTCGTTGCCCGTTTCACCACCTCTTTCTCTGTTTTTCTTCTTTGGGTCGCTTTTATAGTGCTGCATTCTAATAGTTTTTTGGAATTTCTTCTAAGATGTGCTTGTTTTTGTCCCATTTTCATATTTGCCCTTGTATAGTAATCTTTTGGTATCCGGTTTTAACTTGGACGTCCTTGCTTATTTCTTCTTTTACTCTGTTTTGGATTTCGCGTTGTATACGCATCTCTTCTTTTGTTAGATCGTTGTTTATATATACTCGTTGATGTTTAATCACTCTCAGTTTCAGTTTCTTCTCGTTTTGCATTATCTCGTTTTTATCTTCCTCGCTTCCTGATTTTACCAAACATGTTCTATTTCCCAATTTATATGCCTTTTCTATTTTTACTTCTTTCTATAATTTCTACAATTATTGATGCCCATTTGGAAGCCCCCTACAAGATGAGGCCCGGGGCGGACCGCCCCCTTAGGTATGCCACTGCCTGCGCTTATCCTGCAGAAAATCCGTCACTGTCTTACGCGAATTGTACATGTCTAGTCGACCGCCTAAGTAATATCGATGAACTCAACGTGTTTAAATGCAATCTCGGTCAGGCATGACAGATAACTTTACTGGGCCATCAACTAAGTATTTTATTCCTCTCCTTGATAATTAGTATTATTTTTATTGTATAAACTTTTGCATGTAATACATTAGCCAAACTTCTCAATACTTTAGTAAAAAGAATATTCGGTCACAAAAGTGATATATTAATGATAGTTTATTTATTGACATTTCACTAATGTCAAATTTATTTAATTTAAAAAAAATTTTAATACATAATTAGAATAACTTGATTACATCTAAAAAAATTTTCAACTATCTTTGTTGCTGTTTACAAACAAAATTTCAAAAACTTTTTAAAAATATTTCCCTTTACTTTTTATAAGTTTATACAATAAAAATAATACTAATTTTGTATTAAATATATTTCATTTATCATACAATTGTATAATAATATAATTTCTTTAATTTTAAATATACAAATAGATTATGATCACTATAATGCAATATTTTACAGTTTTTTATTTTTTAGTTCCTTAGCTGTTTTCATCAAACAATTTGTAATTTGAACAGCAGTCTTTTCTTTTGTATCAGCTTTAATATGCTTGCAAATTTGAATGGATTCTTCCGCCAGTTCTCTAACTAATACAGGTTCTGTCCTGAAGTGTTTAGCAAACACAGTTGTAACGAATGAAGTATATTCTTCATTCACAATTAATTCGTTGGAATCCGTAAAATAGGCATCCAAAATACAACCGAAATATTTCACTGCAACCTCGTTGTTTTCATCAACTGTACTGTTTACAACAAAACTCCAGATACTTTCCCGGCTGATATTCAGTTTTTTTATACATTCCTGCGCTCTTTCGTCAATATTAGAATTTCCCTAAAAAATGGAAAGCATTTTTTTTAATTAAAAAAGTAACATATTTTCTAATAAATATTAATAAAATAATATCATACCTGCACGAAGACGTGAGCCAGAAACAATCCGATCACGAAAATAAATAGCTTCATATTTTTAATTTTTATACTATCAATCTTTCGCTATCGGCAGTTGTTTGGAATATGATTATTCTTTGATGAAAACAGACGGAAAGTCCAAACACTGCTTTTATAATAGGTTGTCGTGAGTGACACCCCACTACGATTTCTCCATTGGTAATGAAATTGAGGAATTCCAATTATTAATTTACAAACTTATATAACTTTTATAGATCTACCAAGCAACAATAAATCAAGGCCAAAGAGGTAAATCTTTTTGAAGATTATATGCAAAAACGTTGCTTTGTTTCACAAATAAATCTTCTAATTTTGGCAAGATAAAGGTAGGTCAGTATCTTTAATAACTCGAGGTCAACCTTGGACTGTTTTAAATCGAAGAATAAGTTCAAAACTTAACTTTTCTTACAAATCCTATAAATTACAATAAAGACTAAAACATTAAATCTCTTTTTTCTCTCACGTCGGTATATTTTTCCTCGTTTTCTGGTATATTATATGCCACACCTACATAATATTATGTATGCTATTTACGTAATATTTTTTATTAAAAAAAAATTCCGAAAAATTTTTTTTAAAGTGTGGTTCTGTTTCTTCATAAATCTAAAATAATTCATTTAAAATTCTAATGATGAAAATATCGGTTAAAAGAATCTTGCAGTTGCCTAGTTGAAATTATGTTTTTATGCCTGTTTCATAATATATACTAGTTATTGTGTTATACAGGGTGTCATACAGAATTCTGTATAAAACCTTACGAATGTTACTCCATTTAGTTTCTTTAAGATGTGGAAGTCCGCAATGCTAAGAAGAGTAAGCATAGTGTCTACAAAAACAAAAAAACCGAAGAATGTCCGATGAAAAGGGTCAGATCACAGATGCATTCACTTTGATATAATAAAATTTTAGAAAAAAAGGATAGTATATTGCAACCTTAGAATGTTTGACTGTAAGTCTTTCAAGAAAAACCTTAATCAAAATCTTCAGAAGGTTAACAATAAGATTCTTCTTCTTCTTCTCATAGTGCCTATTCGTTTTGAATGTTGGCGATCATCACAGCTATCTTTATCTTGTTGAGGGCTGCGCGGAATGGACCCAGTGTCGACTTGTTAAACCATGCGCGTTGATTTTTAAGCCAGAAAATTCTGCGCCTTCCAGGCCCCCTTTTACCATCCATCTTTTCTTGCAATATTAATTGAAGCAACCCTTATTTTTGATTGTGTCTCATGATGTGGCCTAAGTATTCTAATTCTTCTTTGCTTAATCAACTCGAAAGCTTCGATTTTCTGGCAGGTAGCATCGTAATTAAGGTTATAGTTTTAAGAGGTACTTATGAACTTTGTTATGCAAATCAAAATAAAATGTAGTACGGTAGTATAGCTATTTTTCTGACAAACAGCTTCCCTTTTGTATTTATTGAACCAGTTCACTAACCTAAGAAGTATCTATTACTAAATATTTACATCTATAGATTATTGCTAATTACTATTGACAATTGACAAAAATATTTCCAAAAAAATGTGCCTTGTAAAGGCGGCAGAATATTTCTGATGAATGAATTAGTTTTCCCACAGCAAAATGTAAAGAACAAATTAATCACTGTCGGATACAGACAGATCAGACATGGAGGCGTAATAAGGATTTAAATGTTTTACGTGCCATTCTCCGGCACTAGAACCATCTTTATAATCGAGACGATAAATCAATTTTGACAATTTTTTCTTCACAGTACATAACATATAATGCGAAGCAAGTTTTCTGCTAAAGTCATTCGGGGCAGACGATAGCACCATATTCCTCTTCCATACCTTTTCGCCAATATTAAATTCAACATTACGTTTATGCAAATTATACCTATCAGTATTACTGTGGTATGCGATTCTAAGTTTTTCTTGAACTCCATCAAACATTTCTTGAAGTGCGCCTAACTGCTGTTTTTGACTGTCTAAATCACTAAGATTTAATTTATTTGGGGGATATTACCGTACTAATCTTCTGTACACGCAACATCTAAAACAGTTGAGAAAAACTGGACTGTGACCCATTATCTCGTGCTGAGCAGTTCTAATAGCATAGCATAGCCAATTTTTGCTATGTTCTTATTCCAATGTTTATGATTAGATTGTATGTAACTACGAATTGCAGTTCCTATTGTACGATTAGACCTTTCAACAAAATTTGCTTGCGGATGGTCTTTGGCCGTGTACCAAATATTTGACTTATAGCTTTTTACCATGTCCTTGAAGATACAACTAGTTAATTGTGTTCCGTTATCACAAATTATGTAGTGAGGAACACCAAACGTAAGAAAAACTTCATTTTCTATAAAGTTCACTACATTAGATGCAGAAGCTTTACGAAGCGGTTTTAAAAGAACAAATTTAGTTAGTCAGTCTGACACGACTAATAAGTAAGAGTTGCCGGAAGTTGATTTGGGTAAAGGACCCATTAGATCTGCAGCTATTATCTGGAATGGAAATCTCACAGTTTTCTGATCACTTATTAACCCAAATTGGAGTTGAACTAGAAGTTTTCTGACAATTACAGGTCTTGCATGTTCTTACATAGCGATAAATGCCAAGACGCATCTTCAGCCAATAGTAAAGCAAAGAGACACGAACTAAAGTTTTTGCATACCCTAAGTGCGCCGCTGTTGGATCGTCATGCATGGAATTCAGAACATGCTACGTTGCGTTTTTGGCACCAAAAGCTTCCAATCGGAAACATTAGATGTTGTAGGTGATTTGTATATTCTTAACGGATCATGGGGGGGTACTTATCTGGTTGTTCTAGGATATTTTGACGCATTTTTTTATAGAACTTTTTTGATCTGAAGACTGATATTGTCAGATGTCTGGATTCTTATGACTAGGTGGTTCTCGGACTGGACTTTTCGATAATGCGTCAGGGACAATTTTGCATTTACCTTTTCTATGTACTACATTGAAGTCAAATTGCTGCAGCCTAACACTCCAACGAGCTAACTTTTCGGAAGGTTCTCTCATTCGATAGAGCCATAAAAGCTAATGATGATCGGTGATCACCGTAAAACTCGTTCTTTCAAACTTTTTTACACCAAAGACCACCGCTAAACATTCTTTTTCAGTCGGGCTGTAATTGTTAAAATGTGAAAAACTTCTACTGGCAAAAGAAATTACTTTCTCGACACCATTTTATTCCTGGGTGAGGACGCAACCAAGACGTGAAAGGGAACGAGAAATTTAGCATAGCCAAAACGGGAGATGAAAACAGAGCTTGTTTAATATTTTTAAAAGCGTCATTAGCCTCATTAGTCCAAAAAATCTTTCCACCGTTTCTTTTGCCCTTAATTAAATCATTAATTAAAGCCATTAATGACGAGAAATGTGGACTAAACCAACTACACATACCCACAAAACGTTTAACGTCGGTCATGGTTTGCGGAGGTGAATAGTTTATCATCGCTAAGACCCTATCTGGATTAGTACAAAGACCGGAGGTACCATCTGTGACATAGCCTAAATATTTGAGTAAGGGCTTAAGAAATTCACATTTTTTCAAATTTATGGTTAAATTGGCTTCTTCCAGATGCTTTTTAACCTCGCTCAGATGATGGTCGAAATCTGGACTGTTAAGGATAGTGTCGTCTAAATAACAGAAAACGTATGATTCAAACTCAGGACTGAATATAGCGTCCATAAGCCTTTGCTGGGCTTGAACCGCATTAGTTATGCCAAATGGGAGAATTTTAAAATGGAACAGTACCCTGAAAACGCAGTCTTTTCTTTGGATTCGTCAGATAAGGAAATTTGCCAAACGGCGTTTTTCAAATCTATTGACAAAATCAAGCGAGCATCACGCAACATACTAAGAATTTTATCTATTTTTGGCAAATAGATATGAATCTGTTTTTGTGACAGAATTTAGGCTACGGCCTTCAAAGCAAAAACCTATTAGAAGGCTCGATGACATTTAAAGACAACATTTTGTCAAGTTTCTTGTTTAAAATATCTAACATGTATGGCAACATTAAATACTGCCTCTGTTTTATTGGCGAAGTGTTGCCCGTATCAATATTATAAACTAATTTATGTATTTGTTTGGGATAATTTGTCATCTCTACCCAACATCTCAAACTTCTTGATGACCTTATTTAACTCACACCTCTAAACTTTAGATAAAACGTTTTTATTTTGCACCCTTAACTCATTTTCAGGTATTGGACTATCAGTTTTACCTAAACTACAAATCTTCATATCGTATGGACTAACAGTTTCCCAAGAGTTATTCTTGAAATTGATAGATACTGAAAATTTCCTACAAAAGTCACTTGTTAAGATGATAGAATGTTTGAGAGAAAGCACAACCAAAGCAGATATTGTTCTACAAGTACAACTGGCATAAAGAGGTAATTCAACTATATATACCCTTGACGATTTGGCGGAGGCCGTCTGCTGCAGTGACAAACTTGTGATTGGAATTTCTGATTTTAAATTTAAATGCCTCTAGAATAGATAAAGCATCTTTGCCGACTATTGAAGTATTTGCTTCTGAATCCAGGAGGGCTACAATTTCTTTATCGAAAAGATTAACAGATATAAAAAGTCGGTTATCATGAGGTTTTTCAACTAATAGAGGAACAGATTCTTTAATACTATAATCTTTGCTATATCACTCATTCCAGTAAAAATAAAACAGATAGTTTGTGGCCGTGAGGAACTGTCTTCTTTGTCCGTTTCCCTGAAAGTTATTAGCATCGGAACATTTGGGCAAGAAGAAACGGTAACGTTTGCCTTGCCACATTTGAAGCAGAATTTATTACGTTTTTGATTACAATTCTGGTAGATATGATTGGGCTGCCTACAATTCCAACAAATAATTACTCTACCCATAGCAGTAGTGTTACTCGTTTATTTGAAATTACGATTGAAATTAACAGCCCTATCTCCTAAGGCAGTAGCCTTATTCTTGGAATTACCAAACACTCGAGGAGGATCATTATAGCCTTTGGAACTACTCGCAGATGCATTAAACTCGTCGCTATGAGCTGAGTTAGAATCAAGGGTTTTCGAAAACTGATGATGATTAAGCGTGTAAAATGTAATGGGATTCTGTCGAGACATTGATGTATTTTTTAATATATAAGCCAAGTCTGGCTCTAGCAAATTAATTGACGGTTTACTACTACTTGGACGACTACCCTGTTGCTTTAAAGCGACTTCTTCTAAGTTTCGACACAACTTAGCTAATTCGCTTAAATTCTAGACGTCAATTAACTCTAATTGTTTGACATACTTTGGGAGCAAGCTGGCAGGAATATACTTGATTTTAGTTACTTCGGCAATCTCCCTATCAAAACGCCTAAAGAAAGATTCCATGGCCGCTATAAAGATTGTTACAGGTTCATTAACACCTTGATTACGATTTTTTATCTCGTTCCACAATTGATTTTCATAATCATTTGGTAAGAAGTCACGCCTCAATGTGGAAACTAAGGAGTCTCAATCAACTAAGGAATTGTAGCTGCATTATTGCACCCGGTGAAGAGACGGGAAATATTAAATGGATCACACTGTACAGTGGTATCCGAAATCTGACGTTGTTGAGATGCTTTTTGCACTATGATGAGATACCCAACCACGATTTCGGCAGGTTTGCTTCAGGGTTTCATCGTTATACTTGTAATTATTCTCAACATTGGTGTTGGTTTTGGGCACAAGATCTGCTTTATGATGCGGCGACCAAACTTAATAATTATATTTTTCGGCAATGTTGCTTATTGTTTATCTAAACACACACAATGCCTCAGAATTAGAAAAAAAAATCAAAAATCCTCTAATGAAATTTGCTGTTCGTTATGACAGTCAACTTTTTTTGTTTATTACTTTGATTTTTTTAGATTACAATTTAATAAAATGACTGCTATAAACTCCATCTTTCTGATGAAACAATTTTTTGAACTCATCATTGTGGTTACGGAAAAACAAACTTTGGTGTCAATCTTCGGGAGACTTAAACCCTTTAATGATGGTCCAAGAAGCTCAGCTTGCTTTGTAGAAAAATTCAACTTAACATATAAATAAGGTCATAAATTTTGGTTCGGAAACATTAATGAATGCGATATGGATTAATTTACATTGCACTGAAATTGGGACTCACCGTCACCACAATCTATTCCGGCTCGTTAAGAGGCCATTGAATAAAATGAAAATAATGTTATGGAACCTCAAATAAAGATAAGGGAAACTAAAAAGAGTAAATGCTTTACTTTAGTAACCTCTAAAATTATTTTCAAGAAATACAAAATTAAGACTAGGTTACGAATTCTTGTTGAATGCTAATTTGCATACTTCAATACGAGTAAAAGAGAACGAAAGAGTCTGTTTATGACATTCCAGATTGTTTATATTAGGTGGGTAAAACGTTATCTTATTTTGTGGAAAGCATCATTGGATAAAATTAATTAAAGTCTGTTGTCTTCATTAAATTAAACTTTGTTTAAGGTTTTTGATAAAATTACTTAAAACCGCCTTCGGTGTAAGTTGTAAAGGTCACTATTTAGAATGGTTGTTATATGTTTTCAATTGTTTTCATTTCAGTTCTGTACAAACACGCATTTCTTATTAAACAGTTTTATTTACCTTTTGCTTGCCCGTTTTCCATTCGATTCTTGCATGTTGGTGTTGTTACTTTTCACACACACTTTAAGATATAAAGTAACTGGCTTATTCAAGGAAACAATCTAGTTTGGTTTAAATATTTCATGACTTGCATGCCTCTCGTGCTGCGATCAATAAGGGTAATTTGAAAACATCACAGGATAGATGTAAAATGGATATATTTATTTAGGCTTTGCAAAAGCGTATTTTATGTCTTTTCTGCTTTCTTTTGGCTTCAACATATTGATATGTTTAAACGGTCTTATTCAAGACTATATGTATGCAGCACATTCAAAAGGATGTTTTCCACTAAAGAAAAAGTCTTTTGAAGATGCTCTAGAGATCATTAAAAAACTTAAATATTGGTTCTTGGAAAAGATGTAGGATTGCGTAGATTTAATTAATGTGACTTTTTGTTTTCAGTTTTAGCAATTTTCTGTGATACTAGGAACATAGTATTATCATGTTCTGTGCTACTAGGGTTATCAAAAGGAGCAAAAGCCGTTTTCCAATCGTTAATTTTACCAAAATACGTTAGTTTAGAAAAACTCCCTTCTGCCATGGGATTTTTAATGGTAATTAATGGAATCTTATCTCTCGCAATTGGCCCTATTATAGGTACTTTTTAAAAATACTCATTTTTCTCTAATTAAATATTAATTTTAAATTTGTGTTTTAGGAGCGGTACATGATTTAACTAAATCTTACGCATATGCGCTTCATACTGCCACGACTATGTCAATATTTTGTATAATCCTATGGCTGATAGACGCTTATGAATTTAAAATCAGTAACAAATCTAGTTTAGATAATTTAGAACAAGCAGAAAATAATGTCTAATTCCTATTAGTAAATAGTATTATAAAACATGTAAATATTTAAATAAAGAAATTATTTATTAGTTTTATTGCAATAATTTTAATGATAACGACCTTTTTGGTTATTATTTTAATTATCTGTAACGGGTTGGTTAGGTCTTTTTTATAAAATAAAAATACTTTTTATCCAAGCTTTCGTATTTTTATTGGTACTTCTTCAGGAATCTATAAAGATTATATTCTATATACAGCGTGCTGATTAAGTATGGAACAAATTTAATAACTCGGAAAACATTAATATTTCGAAAAAAAAACGATTTAAATTGTTGGGCATCTTTTAATACTATGCACATATCAGTAACGTCATCATTATTTGACCAATGACCTCATCGATATTTTTTGTAAATGGCAACTCCAAAATATTTTTGCAGATTTTATTTGTCATTGAATTCTGCGTACAATTATCTTTAAATTTTTCAAATTTGCTCATGCTTTTCGGAGATATTATTATTTTTTTTTGTTTAGAAAATTTAAAACATTATAAATGGTGTATTAGGCTACAAGGTTATGAAGCAATTTGGGTAGAATTTGAAGATGTTCAAATCAATATTGAATGCTTAGTAGCAGATGATAAACTTGAGGAACAGCATGAGTTGCGTTCTAATTATTATAAACAAGTTTCCATTGTAGTGATCAATCAAGTAGGAACTGAATTAAATTATACCTGAAATTTAGCAATTAAATCAAGATTTTCAGATTTTAAAACAGATATCTCTTGCTTAATTGTACCTGCTAAAGTTACAGATAAATTACCAGTAAAGAATATAGATATTTCTTCGTGGAAGATTCCACAAAACATTAATATAGCAGATAAGAAGTTTAATATTTCAGATGATACTGATCTCTTAATAGGTTCTGAATTGTTTTGGGATTTATTGAGAACTGGAAGTCTTAAGATAGGAAAAAAACATGCCCATTTTACAAAACACTGCGTTAGGTTGGGTAGTATCGGGCACTGTAAATCAAACAATGGTTAAAAAATACTGTAATTTTATTAAAATTAGAAATGAAGAGTTAGATAGAAATCTTAGTAAATTTTGGAAGATTGAAGAAGTTGATTCTAATTTGTCATTAAAGAAAGATGAAGACAAGTTATGTGAATCATATTTTGTTAAAATTTATTCACGAAACAGTGAGGGCCGGTTTGTGGTAAGAATTCCTTTGAAGATCAGTTAGGTGATTCAAAACAAATAGCGATGAAAAGACTTATAAATTTAGAACGTAAATTAAATTAAAATATGCAATTAAAGAATGCTCATATTGAGTTTATGGAAGAATACATTAATTTAGGGCATATGAAACTTTCTAAATTTGGAAATGATAATGAGATAAATTCAAAAATAAATTTATATCTTCAGTTAAAAGGCTCAGCATGTCAAAATGATATTACAGATCTACTAATTAGATTCAGGCAAGATAAATTTGTAGTATGTGCTGATATCACAAAGATGTACAGGCAGGTTTTAGTACATCCGGATGATTGGTGATTCCAACAAATATTTTGGAGATCTAACCCCGATGAACCTCTATTAGTTTATACTTTAAAAATCGTTACATTTGGTACTAAATCCTCACCGTATTTAGCCATTCGTTTTTTAAAACAAGTATCGTTAGATGCTCAGGATAATTATCTGCAAGCTTCACGTGTTACTGCAAAAGACTTTTATGCGGACGATTTAATTACGGGGCTTGACACAAAAGAAAAAACTGTAAAAGTATGTAATGTTTCTAAAATATTAAATGATGCAGAATTTTCACTACGTAATAGTAATGATATTCTAGCTAAACGCGATCATGTTAATAATAAAACTGAGTTATTATTTAACAGTGATGAAACTATTAAAACATTAGGAATGTCATGGAATCGCATATCAGATAGTATGTCATTTTCTGTTAAAGATTTTACATAAGTTAATATTGTATCCAAACGAACAATTCTAATATTTCAAAATTATTTGATCCTATGGGACTTGTCAGTCCGTGCATTATTTTAATTGAAATATTGATACAAAAGTTATGGTCATTAAAACTTACTTGGGATGAGCCTGTTCCTGCTGATTTAGAACAAATATGGTTAAAATCTAAAGATAATTTAGTTTCTTTAAATCAGTTAAAGCTAACAAGACATGTTGTTTGTAAAAATGCTACAATTGTAGAGATTCATGGATTCAGCTTATTTACATAGTATTGACAATCATGGAAATGTACATGTTTATTTAATTAGTTCAAAGACAAAAGTTTCTCCATTAAAACAGAAGCTAACTGTACCAAAATTAGAATTATCTGGAGCTCTTTTTTTAATACAAGTGACAAAAAAATTATAAATGCCTTTACATTGAAAGATTTAAATTATTTTATGTGGAGTGATTCACAAATAGTTCTTGCTTGGATAAAAGCTAATCCAAAATTGCTTCCACGATTTAAAACAAATCGAATAGCTGAAATTCAGAAATTGTCACAGAATTATATTTAGTCTTATGTCAATACCAAGAATAATCCTGCTGATATAGCAACTAGAGGCCTACTTCCAAATTTGATAGTTCATTGTGATCTTTGGTGGTTTGGCTCAGAATTTCTGAAATCAAATAGTAATGAATGGTTAGCTTCATCAGATAATAATAGCATTACTGCAACATACTTAGCTATTTTAAATAATTTAGATTTATTCAATAGATTTTCAAATTTAATAAAATTAAAAAGGATTGTTGCGTATTGTTTAGGATTTTCTCATAATCTGAAATGTTCTAAAGAACAAAGGCAATTAGGACAATTTACAGTCGAAGAATTAGTTGAAGCTTCTAAAGTATTAACAAAGATATGTCAAACTGAAACATTTTCTAATGAGTTACAATTATTATCTAATCATAAGACTTTACCAAAGCATAATAAACTTATTTCCTTAGCACCTTTTGTAGATGAGTATGGAATCTTACGTGTTGGGGGTAGATTACATCACTCACACTTGGGTTTGAACTCAAAACATTCTATCCTGTTAGATGGAAGGCATCTTTTTACTTGATTAATTATTGAATATGAACATAAAAAACTGTTACATGCTGATCCACAGTTACTTCTTGCTACAATTAGGCAGACGTATTGGCCTACTTCTGGTATGAATGCAGTAAAATGAGTTACCAGACATTGTGTTACCTGTTATAAATTTAAACCTCAACCTATGAGTACTATAATGTCTAATTTTCCAGAAGATAGGGTTACAATAACTAGTCCATTTTATTATATACAGGAATTGACTATGGTGGTTTATTCAATCTTAAAGATAAATCTATTTGTATTTTTATATGTTTTATTACCAAAGCCATTCATTTAGAAATTGTAACAGACCTAACCACAGATTCATTTATAGCTACTCTTAGACGATTTTGTGCAAGAAGAGGCAAGCCATCTTGTATTCATTCAGATAATGCAACTACGTTTGTAGGTGCACAAAAGGAATTAAAAACTTTTTATTTGAATCTTTGACTAGAATTAAAGATCAAATTGCTGACATTTGTGCAAATGATCATATTAATTGAAAATTTATACCTCCAAGAGCCCCTCATTGTGGGGGCATCTGGGAATCAGCAATAAAAAGTTGCAATCATCATTTATTAAGAGTAATAGATCGTACACATTTAACGTATGAGGAATTTTATACTGTATTGTTTCAAATAGAGGCCATCCTCAATTCCAGACCTATGTATTCGTTATCATCAAACTCCAACGATTTCTTGCCATTTACACCATCTCATTTTCTAATTGGCAAGCCACTAATATTGGCACCAAATTCTGATCTATCTAAAATGAAACTTAATAAGTTATCGCGACTACAGCTGTTACAAAACATGAATCAATATTTTTGGAGAGCTTGGTCAAGAGAATACTTTTCCAGTATTCAAAGAAGAAATAAATGGAGCTTACTTCCACCAAATAACATTAATATTGGTTCCTTGGTATTAATTAAAAAAAGATAATTTACCTCCATGCAAATGGTTAACTAGCAGAATTATAGACTTGCATCCAGGAAGTGATAAAGTGGTGCATGTAGTTATGGTAAAAGCTGCATATGGTATATTAAAGCGTTCAATCACTAAACTGTGCCTGCTTCCATCACCTAAAATAAACGATGACAAATAGTTAACTACTTGTGTTTTCAACACCTCAAACGGGATAGTGTACCGGATAACAAGATATGGGTATCTACAGATGAATCGACTATAAGGTAGGAGCTGTTTTCCAGTAGCCTATCAAGAAAGCTGGCATACATCAAATCTAACTTTGGCGGTATATCAAATGCGATTACTAGGTTAGAAGGTGTTGGTTTCGACATCAAAGACTCTCTGACAGTTGTCAGAAATGTGGAACTCAATATTGAACAGGCAGGTGAAACAATTGGTGAAAATGTGAAAAGAAAACTCGATGTCTTTAGTCGAAACAGTTGTTACCGTACTTTGTACATAAGAAGAGATGTACTAAATGGAGATGCATGAACCGAAAATAATGAGTGTATGTTTGGCAGTAGTGACCTCACTTTATTTAATATGCTCCTTTAACGTCCTACTTCTCTTGTTACACAGAGATACTTAGTGACAATCGGCAATCATTTTCATTTGATAGCCTCAAGAAACACATCGTCATTCAGTACAATGCTGTCAAAATAGATCAATAAGCAAAACAAGCCCAAACAATAGAAATATGAGGAAAACTAAGTGTAACTTTTTTTACAGCTTTTAGTGTATAATAGTGATATTTATTTGTAAGGTCATTTTTGCTTGCATATTTAGTCACGTTAGGGCTTAAACATCCGAACCTTGCATGTCATAAACTTTAAAATACCTTTGTCCTCAGTTTGTCATTTAGAAGACTTTTATTCGTGTTTAAATATACAGCGTGTCCAAGATAAGGATGGAAATCATGGGGATCTTGGAAACGGTAAGAGATACATCGGTTAAATGGGATAAAAGTTGCCTATTTATTGGACCTTTTTGTTGGCGTTTGCAAACTCTAGATATCTTGGATAGTTTCAGAGATATTCAAAAAAAATAGATTTCTTGATTTTCGTTATTGTTTTTTCTTTTATTTATTTGAAGAGATATCGGAAAACTAAAACCACTTTTCCATTTTTTTGTTACTGTTTATAAACAAAATTTCAAAAACTTTTTAATATTTTCCTTTACTTTTTATAAGTTTATACAATAAAAATAAAACTAATTATGTATTAAATATCTTTCATTTATTATACAATTTTAAGAATAATATAATAATTTCTTCAATTATAATAATGTATATAGATTATAATATCACTATAGATCCCTGAAGAAGTATTAATAAAGATACGAAAGCTTGGATTAAAAGCATTTTTATTATATAAAAAAGACCTAACCAACCCGTTACAAATAATTAAAATATTGCAATATTTTACAGTTTTTTATTCTTTAGTTTGGTAACTTGTATCATCAAACAATGCATAATTTGAACAGCAGTCTCTTCTCTTGTGGTACCTATGATAGGTTTGCAAATTTGAATGGATTCTTCCGCCAATTCTCTAGCTAATATAGGTTCTGTCTGGAAGTGACTAGCAAACACAGTTGTAACAAATGAAATACAATATTCATTCACAATTAATTCGTTGTATTCCGTAAAATTCAAAACACAACCGAAATAATTCGCTGCATCCTTGTTTTTTTTCTCAACTGTACCGTTTACAATAAAACTCGAGATACTTTCCGGGTTGATATCATTTATTTCTATACAATCTCGCACTCTTTCATCAAATTCATCGGAATTTCCCTAAAAAATGCAAAGCATTTTTCTAATTAAAAAAGTAACATTTTCTACTAGATATTAATAAAATAATATCATACCTGCACGACGACGTGAGCCAGAAACAATCCGATCACGAAAATAAGTAGCTTCATATTTTTAATTCTTATACTATCAGTTTTTTGCTATCGGCAGTTGTTTGGAATATGATTATTCTTTGATGAAAACAGACGGCAAGTCCAAACACTAGTTTTATAATAGGTTATCGTTAGTGACACCCCACTACGATTTCTCAGTTGCTGTTGCAAGTGGAGAATTCCAGTTATTAATTTACAAAGTTATATGACTTTTATAGATTTACCAAAAAACAGTAAATCAAGGCCAAAGAGGTAAATCTTTTTGAAACTTATTTGTAAAAACGTAGCTTTGTTTCACAAATAAAGTTGCTGCTAATTTTGCCAAGATGGAGGTAGGTCAGTATCTTTAATCTCTAGGTCAACCTTGGACTGCTTCAAATGGAAGAATAAGTTCAAAACTTAACTTTTCTTGCAAATCTTATAAATTACAATAAAGACTAAAACATTAAATCTCTTTTTTCTTCTACGTCAGTATATTTTTCCTCGTTTTCTGGTATATTATATGCCATACCTACATAATATTCTATATGCTATTTACATAATATTCTTTATTAGAAAAAATTCCGAAAGATTTTTTTAAATTGTGGTTTTTGTCGAGCATTTGAAATAACAAAATAACTTTCATATCATCCCTTCTTCTCTTTTTTCATAAATCTAAAATAATTCATTTAAAATTCTAATGATGAAAATATCCGTTAAAAGAATCTTGCAGTTGCCTAGTTGAAATTATGTTTTTATGCCTGTTTCATAATATATACTAGTTTTTGTGTTATACAGGGTGTCCTACAGAATTCTGTACAAAACCTTACGAATGTTACTCCATTTAGTTTCTTTAAGATGTGGAAGTGCGCAAGGCTAAGAAGAATAAGAATAGTGTCCACCTAAAACAAAAAAACCGAAGAATATCTGACTAAAAGAGTTGTTCAGATCAAACCCTAGAATGTTTGACTGAAAGTCTTTCAAGAAAAACCTTCATCAAAATCTTCAGAAGGTTAGCAATAACATTCTTCTTCTTCTTCTCTTAGTGCCTATTTGTTTCGAATGTTGGCGATCATCATAGCTATCTGTATCTTGTTGACGGCTGCGCGCAATAGACCCAGTGTCGACTTGTTAAACCGTGCACGTAGATCTTTAAGTCAGGAAATTCTGCGTCTTCAAGGCCGCCTTTTACCATCCATCTTTCTTTGCAATACCAATTGAAGCAACCCATATTTTTGATTGTTTCTCATGATGTGGCCTAAGTATTCTAATTTTTCCTTGCTTAATTTTCTCAGCAATTCTTGATTTGTTACATAGTCCGTCTAAGATATTTTGAGAATGCGCCTATATAGCTACAACTCGAAAGTTTCGATTTTCTTGCAGGTAGCGTCGGTGAAAATTCAAGATTCTAGTCCATATAATAATACCGGAAAACACAGCATCTTAACAGTCTAATTCTTATACTTATCACTAGATCGTGGCATCTCAATAGCTTGGTCATTTTTAAAAATGCTGTCCTTGCTCTCTCTATTCTGCATTTGATTTCCATGGAATGATCCCATTCTTCGTTGATAGTTGTTCCCATGTATGTGTATGTCTTTACTCTTCCAAGTTTTTTGACCGTTCACATAGATTTGTCCAGTTTGCTTTCTATTTTTGAAGATTATCGTATATCTTGTCATTTTAGTATTCATTGTCAGTCCGTATTTTTCACTTGTCTGGATAACTCTGTGCATAATCTTTTGAAGCTCTTCTGGACTGTCTCTGCGTCGCCAGCATATATTATGTTGTTTATTTGTTCTCCGTTCACTTTAATTCTACTGTCTATCTCATATGAGGCCTCTTGGAAGATTTTTTCTGAATATATGTTAAACAGGTAAGGTGACAGAATGCATCTTTCTTACCCCTCTCTTGGTCTTAATGTCCTCCGATTCTTCTCCTTGGATGCTTATAGATGCCGTTTGATCCAATACAAGTTGCTTATAATCCTCAGATCACAGGGTTACAATCCAATCTGTTCTAATATTTTTATTAATGTGTCGTGCCTTACTCCGTCAAACGCTTGCTGATAGTCGATAAAGCATACATGCACGTCGCAGTTTACATCTCTGCATCTTTGGAAGAGCACTTGTACACTGAAAAAGCCTTCCCTTGTACCCACTAAGTTTCGAAATCCGAACGGTGTTTCTCGCACAGTCTTGATACTTTTTAATATATTACTTTTAGAAAGAATTTTAGTAGATGACTCATTAGAATAATTGCACGAAACTCATTGCAAGATCTAGCATTTGGTTTCTTAGGTAGCGTTGCAAATATATTTTTCATCCATGTCTTTGGTATATTTCCGCTAGTATAAATTTGATTAAAGATCCTAGTTATGTATTTGATGCCTTCTTTGTCTAGCACTTTCATGAATTCGGTGTAGGTATTGTCCGGTCCTGGGGATTTGGCTTTTTTACTTAACCGCATTTTCTTTTCTACTTCAGTAGTTATTACTGTTAGAGTAATCGTGATTCCAAATTTTGGTGGTTGTTCCGATCTACTGTCTTTAAAAAGCTCCTTTATGTACATCCTCTAGGTATTCATTTTCTCTGTTTTTTTGATTGTGTATTTTGCTGGCATATTTGGTCTTCTGGGCATCAGTCGCTAGTTTTACCTTTTTATGCATGTTGAATGTGTCGCATTCTTGCTGAGGAAGTTCTATTTCTTTGCATTGCACCTTAAGCCATGTTTCTTTAGCGTTTCTAATATTTCTCCTTATCTGTCTCTGAATGTTATCGTATTCCGACTTATCATTCTGTGCTTTTCCTCTTTCTTCCATGAGCTGAAGAATGTCGTCTGTCATCCAGTTTTTTCTTTTCTTATTTATTAGATATGCATAACCAATCTCATTACAGACCGTATTGATGCTGTCAAATAATTCTTCCGTATTGTTTGTTTTCTTTAAATTTTTTACTGCTTCTGTTGCTGTCCTTCTAGTTTCTTCGTCTTTCAGATTTCTCATGTTCCATTGCTTGTTTCTCTTCTTTGCGATTTTCTTGAGTTTTATTCTGTATCTTCCCACCACCGGTATATGATTTGATGATATAGCTGCTTCTGGATAAGGATACCTCAACTCTAATTTTGTTCTTCTATAGTTATGGCACTAATCAAATCAGAAGGTAAAATTGTAGAGGAAAATCAAGATGAAACTAAAAGGGCATACCAAGGAACAGATAGACCAACCAAAAAGGAATTACTTGACGAGATTAGAAAAGATACGGTCGCTCACAGCATTATTCGCTATCCAGAAAAGTCGAGAAGAAGATGTAGAATTACAAGTTAGACTGGGTATATGTGTACAAAGTGTAATGTGCATCTTTATCCTGCATGTTTTGATGACTTCCATAGACAATAGGCTTTCATGTGTGACCTGTCACAAAACTATACTTTTAGAAATAAAATAAAAACTGCATGTTTCAGCTTATGTGTCAAATAATAGTTTTACCTCGTATTCCGCCATTGATGCTAAAACGCAACATTATTTTTTGAGAACACCCTGTATAAAAAAATTCTTTTTACTTACTGTGATACTTTTTAGACTTCAGTTGGTCTGTATTTAAATGATGAACTCTCAAAAACTAAAATTTGATGCCTTGGCCGTTAATGGGTTAAAATGCAGGCTAGGATTTTCCATTAAAGAAGTGATTTTTGTTATTTACAGCCGTTATAGCTTTCTTAATAATAACAAAGTAATTTTAAATGCACGATTTTAACTTATTCAAAATAATAGGTACTTTAAGTAAAAGAATTCGATTAATTATAAAACAAATGTTAATAATTTGAGTTCTATAGTTTACTTATTAACTATAAATTTAAGTTTAATGATTATAAAAATGACAATATAAGCAAGCACATACATATTCTCACCACAGACACCATCACACCTTGAAAGTACTATCATAATAATTATAATAAAACATTTGCCAATTTCTTTATTTATTTATTTACATAAAACAAGTTTAGTTAAAAGAATTTTAAGAAGTTTTTAATTTAATTCACACGTGGACTTTAGTTAACTTCAGGTAGTTACTTATATTACGTATTTTAAGTAAGCTATACAGGGTGGTGAATTTCATTCCGAACCATACAGAAATATCGATTAATTCTAAGTGTCAAAAATTTAGATTTTCAAGAGAATTTCAATTGTTTAAAAACACGGTATACAAAGAAACAACTCTAAAACTTGAACAAATGT
>VTPC01007469.1:36491-49801 GCA_011009095.1 Ignelater luminosus
TTTTTCACATCACCAAACATACGAATAATCTAGAAACAATATGGCTGCACAGGCACACTAATAAGTTGTTACTCGCAGTTTGACCTGCCCGCAGGCTTCAAAATAAAGATTTACTTCTATGAAGTAGAAATGTGATTCACCGGTGTAAATAATATTTCCGTGAGGTACATATCGACTACATTCAATTATATAATTCCTAATACAAAAATGATTTGAGATAAGAAAATTAATATCCTCCCAAATTTGTGAGAAGTAGTTTGTTAATTTGTTTGAATAAATTTAATTCAGCAAAATCATTTTCGATTAACCTTGTTTAAGTAAAGTCTAAACTTTTGTGAAATTATGAAAATATGTAAACTGTGTACCAATCAACCTACAGTATTTTTGGAGCAAATAAATCATAGTGATGGAAAATAAATCATAGTGATGGAGAATAAATATTAATGAAAATTGTTGAAGTATACATTTACCTAAAAATTTCTTATATTTTTTTCAGTGCAAAAAAGATAAGTGAAGACAGCGTTGTGAAGAGGTTAAGGGTACTTCCACTTGGGCTAAACTGCAACGAACATTTTTAAAAGAAGATTGAGAAGCAATTACGATTTTAAAAGTTTCAACAAGTTGCTATACAAACAAGGGAAGCAAAACAATGACAGAGCTGCTATGGGTTACTTTCGAATTTAAGGATTAAAAATTAATTAGGTATTTATACTCATTTTTCTGCATTTTGAACAAACCAGAGTTTATTCCTGCACTCAAAACAATAATGTTCGGTTTATTTTGATTGTGAAGGTTGTCGTTGCTTTGGTTGATTATGTTTTCTTGGCGTTTCTGTCAGCTTGTAAGATTTAGTGATGCTTGCTGATCTGCTTATGCTGGAATCTTGCTTGATTTATGATTCAATAGAATCATTTATTTGCGTTCGATTGTAATGTATTTACGCGGCATTTCTTTATAGATTTTTCATACTCTTTTTTGCATTTTTTGTCAAATCAGGCACGATCATTTTTTATAATCAGTCGGTATTCTGCTACAAGATCACAGGGTAACCAAGAATTACTCTGGAAAATCCACCATGACGGTGAATCAGTATTTGTTACTGATTTGTTTTCCATTTGTATTCTCTGACTAACCTTGGTCTCCAAATTGATATACAGTCGGCTGGTGATCAAAAGTCTTAGATATCTATTTGAAAGTTTGTTGTTAGTAATGGTGGTAACTTTTATGACGTTATGGTGAAATAAGATCAAAACTAAAATCATAGTAAAGGGGATGCTGTAACTTGGAACAAGATAGGTAAACAATCTTTGAATGTAATTGACGGAGTTTATGCTTGAAAGGATAGGTACGGAAACATTCTGAAGGATTATGTCAAAAGCTTGAATTTTCCATCTTGGCGTTCAGTTGACCCTAATCCTACTCAGATGCTGGAGTCTTCTAGATCAACTATCGGTTCCTCTTTGGAGGATGCCTCAGTTAGTCTCAGAGTCGCCATTGTCAAAGGGCAAAGGTGAGAGGAGAAGGATGAGTCTTGAGCCGGTTTTGATAAGAGTTGCTTTCTGTATCTCGACGAAACCTCTTTCTATTTTGAACTTTGCACGACCGCCAGATTATATAAAGTTTACCTTCTGTAGGTATCAGCGGAAATTTGAGTTGGAAGGTTGTAGTCATGCTTCTACAAAAGAATCAACTATGAGCTTTAGCACGTCCACCAAACTAGCAATTTCTAAACGGTATAGATATCGCTCTTGCATGGTTGTCATAGTGCAAATTGGAAGCTTGGGATATAACAACCAATCGGTATGATTCATATTTTATTCGTCTATCGAAAGGTAGAGTTTGATATTGTAAACAGTATTCGTTGAAGTGAAAGTCAAGCTAATTCCTTGTTATTTTTGCAGTAATTCCTATTCAACCACATAGGAAGATAAATCTAGAAGTTAAATTGGGAAACGCCATACGGTATTAGCAGAATGTTATATAACTGAGTTAGGGGAAAAACGTCAAAGAGAGAAATCTCGCTTTGTTATAGAATGATTTCTAGTCCCCCGTCGACTTCACTACCACCACTGTTGCAAAAGACGTTTATGTATTTTGCATACCAAACAGTACAAGTCTTTCTTTTCTGGGAAAAACCAATATATCGCTGACTAAGAACATCGTAAAAAATTATTTTTTTCTGATAATTGAAGAACTAAAGCAAATTTTGGTAATAAAGTTAGCTCGAAAGTTTTGTGACGCATACTATTTACCAGCGATTCAGGTTTTTGGAATACTCCATAAATGTAAGGCATCCATCTTATGTAACAATAATTTCTTTAGATTGTTTCTATTCCTAAACGTAGCTAGAAAAAAACAGCTCCGACAATGAGTTAAAAATAGCGCAAAATCTGTGTTATAACAAAAGTTAATTTAAAAGGATTGAAAATTCAATATTTACAATTTTAATTGTTAATTCTTTTAAATCGGTTTTCCCCCAACGCAAGGATTTTGTATGCATATATTTAGTGGCAATTTCACTAGTAATATTCTGTTATTTTACACTCTCAGTTCTGCAAAGGGATTTTTGTAAAGCACTGGCTTAGTGAAAAAATAAATTAAAACATTCTGTACCAGCAATGACGCGAAATGATGGAAAATGCAGGTGGCGATAATCAATACGTATTTACGAATTTCATTTTAATTTTAAATTCCGTGTAATAAACACTGAAATCCCAGTATTTTTATTATTTCGTTTTAAGGCTAACTCCTATATTTATTGCTATAGTTTTTTGTTTTTATAATGTTTTGTACTTGTTGCAGTCTTATCAGAAACAATTTTGTTTTTCTACTGTAAGTTTATTTTAAGTAATAATTATCTAACATGTGTGAATGTTAAGAAACCTTTCTAATTACCTACCACTTAGTACCAGCTAGGTATGATTGCACGCAAGTATTGCACTTCAGACATTGGGTGAGGTCATATTTCTCCCACAAATTCGTAGGAAAGGCACTAACAAATTTTGAAAGTTATGGTAGTATTATAATTTACATAATATGTTTTTGTGATCTCGTAAACCGTAAGAGATACGAAGTCGATTAAATATTAAATTAGAGAAATGGTAGCAAGAGATAAACATTTTACTTCTTTTGTCGCAGACCAGTAGAACGTAAAAACAATGGATTATGAATTATGACACTTGGCAGTAACACCCGAGGGATAGATTTCCGTCTGCGTGTTAGTACACACGATAATAACCCACAATTATTTTTTTGCAATAGGAATCAAAGCAAATGGTTAATGAGGAATTATCAATGGTGTCAATTGAGCAATTGCCACATACACGCTCTCAAATTAAAAAAACAAAGCACAACCGCAAAGTTGCATAACGGTAAAGACATAGCACAGATAAATGCAAACATTATTTACGATATTTAATTAGTATTACACAACGATCACACAAAGTTATCTAGAAAAAAGTCAAAACAGTTCAAGTACAAATTATTATAAATATAAAGCGATGCAATCAAAACAATCTCCTGAGATTACGTCGAGACCAGGAATTATATTTGATTCCTTTGTGTAATACAAGATCACATTAGAAATAAAATAATATTAAATTTAATTTATTGAGAACTAATTTAAAGTTTAAAAAGAAACCGTAGAGTTCACATTAATTAAAAAAATATTCAGACTTTTAATCAACACAGTTTAGTAATTTTCAAAATGTAGAAAAAGACGAGCAAAATATTTTTGATTTAATAACAGTATAAAAACCGTCCTATTTAATAACAAGATAGAGGAATTAACACAATATGAAAACAAAAGATTACGTTATGCGGGAAAGCTTTTGGAAATCCAATAAGCAAAGGACAATACTTGTTAGTGATTGCGGATGATTCAAGTTTTAAATTTCTCTAAAGAATGGTACTTACAAAGACCTCAATTTTTCTATATAATACCCGTGTAAACCAAAACAGGTCGCACAAATAGTATGAGGGCATAACCTACAGAAGAATACATAAGGAAGGGATTCTGCAAAAAACTTCCTTCCAGCGTATTGTGTATGGATTCCTACTGCTGTTAGGGGTACCCCCATGACATATGGTAATAGATTATTGGATGTGCTTTACATCATCATGATAGGTTTGGTTGTTGTAGTCTTTTAATCCAGGAACGAGTTTAGTAATTCTAGCTTGTACTGAAGGTACTGCTTGGTTTCCTGGGTTAGAATTTCTTTGGTGAATTATTCATATTGGATTGCTTGGATAAGACAATCTTTTTGGAACTGGATTCCTTAATAGCGATTTGGTGACTTTGTACTTTATTTTATTTTGCAGAAAATTATATATACAAAAAACGTAAACAACCACAATCTCCATCGGTCTCTGTCGACCCATTCTCCATCTTCCAACCCTATTCTTTCCATTGCTTCGTCTACTTTGTCTTTCCATGACTTTCGTGGTCTTCCTCTTTTGCGTTTATCTATAGGGATCCACTCTGTTACTTTTGCTATCCATCGGTTAGGATCTGTTCTTCTAACGTGCCCACACCATATAACATGCTTTTCTTCAATGAAATCCAAAGTGTCCTTGTTTACATTCATGCGTCTTTTGATCTCTTTGTTTGTTATTCTGTCCAATCGTGAGACTCTACAGCATCTTCTCCAGCAATACATTTCTGGTGCATTTATTTTACTTTTATTTCTTACCCAGTTTTCTGCTTCGTATGTTAGTATGCTACGCGTTGTAGATCCTTTTTTATTGTTTTTCGTTATTTATCTGTCCCATGCAATTGGGTATAGCTGTTTAATGGAGTTTCTAACTTGTCACACTTGGCTTCTAATATTGTAAATCCCAGGTATTTAAATTTGGTAGCTCCTCTTATCTCTCTCCCGTCTTTGATTTCTAGATTTACCATTGTGTCTTGTGTCATCGTCAGGTATACTGTTTTGTTGAGATTTATTTTTAATCCATTTTTGCCATATTTTTCTTCCAATTTGCGTACCATGTAGCTTAAGTCTTCTTCATCCTGAGTTATTACAACCTGGCCATCAGCGAAGCTCAGTGTATAAAAATGTTTATTTTTGATTGGGGCACCCATTCCCTGACATTTTCTGATTTTTTGCATGTTTTGCCATAATCTTGTACTAGTGATCAAATCGTAAGCTTTTCTCAAGTCAATGAAAGCTAGGTGGACTGCTCTATGTTTTGCCATTTTCTTCTCTATAAGTTGTTGTACTGTGTATGTATGGTCCTGCTGTAAAACCCACCTGATCTTCTCCTATCTTGCCTTCTATTTGTATCTCTAGCTTTTTTTATTATTTTACTGTACAGTCTTCCCATAGAAGATATTATGCTAATGCCTTTATAATTCTCGCATTTTCTGCGATCTCCCTTTTTAATTATTGAAACAATGTAAGGTTCAGTCCATTCCTTAGGTGGCAAGTTCTCATTTATAGCTTTTTGGAACATTCGGTGAATCATAAGGAATAGTTTTTCAGATTCATATTTTATTAATTCGGAGGCTACTTTCCAGGCCCGGCCGATTTATTAATTTTTATCTGCTAAATGCATTTTTTTACTTCTTCTAGAGTTATTTCTATTTTTTCCTGTGTGGTTTCTAATTTTATTTCTTCTTCTCTTCTTTCTTCTTTTTCTTCTTCTTTTTTTGTAAATTCTGGTCGTGTCTCTCTCTTAATAGTTCTTTATAGTACTCTTTCCATCACTGTTCATTTATATATGTAAAATTTGTTTTTTCTCGTGTATTTCTTGTTAACGTTTTTATTAATTTCCAAGATTCGGAATTCCTTGTGCCCCCCATACATTGATCAGCATTCATGCATGCTCTTTCTGAACTATCATTTTTTTCACTAATCGTTTTACTTCTCTGTTCTTCTGTCTGTATTTTTCTAAATCCTTTTGTTTCTTAGTACTTAGCTATTTGTTGTATAGCCTTTTCTTTTCTTTGATGCATTCCTCTGTACTGTCTTTTAGGTTTAATTTGTATCTATTTTGCTCTTCTTCTTCCTGCCCTAACGCTCCTACTGCTGCCTCCTCAATACAGGTTTATATATATATGTTAGTTCTATGTTTTCATATCTAAATTTGTCTTCTTCTATATAGATCTCTCACTGACTCTTCTTTCGACAGATACAGTTTAAATTTTCTTTTTTTTTGAGTTGATTTGGCTCTGGTTTTGCTTTTTTTGGTTGATGTATTTCCGTCCTACTCAATAATTCCTAGTCTTCTTTAACTTCTGTTTATATAAGTCCACATGTTATTTTTTCTAATAATCTTTTTTTTTCTTTAATTGCTTGCACCCATCTATCTTTATTTCGACCCGTCGTGACTTCTTCATATTTTAATAACCTATAATCATCAAGCTTGACTGGTGTTCTTCTATGTCTGTTTTTAGATTCAATCTCTTCATCTTGAACATTTTCAACTTCTTCTTCTAGACTTTTTGGTTCTTCAAGCCACGGATCCAAATTTATCGCTGTTGGTTTTGGTTTTCGGCCGCTCCACATTTTTTATAGAGGTTTGTGCACAGCTGTGATGGACTTTAATTTATCAAATATACATAGGTGCATATTTCTTTGCCCCAAACCTTCTTTGGAACATCTGAGTGAAACAGAAGTGCCCTTATTTTATAAGAAGTACTTGGTTAAGTGTTCTGCTTTATTATTTAGCTGTGGAGTATGACTCGCAGTATGTATAATCTAAAATTATTCCACGTGATATATACCATGGTTTCAAATTAAGGTGTGATTAAAAAATACGGTAAATAATTTAATTAAAAACAAAGTAATAAGTTTACAACAAATTTGACTTAATCTCCTTCAAAGTACTCTCCTTGGCTAGCGATGCACTTATCCCAACGGTGATTCCATGATTGGAAACATTTTTGGAATGCTTCTTTCGGAAGGGCATTCAGCTGCTCCGTCGTGGCCCCCTCAATGTCGGGAATGGTGCCAAAACGTTTTCCTTTCAGCACAGTTTTTATTTTTGGGAAGAGCCAGAAGTCGCATGGTGCTAAATTCGGAGAGTAAGGCTGATGTGGACAGATAGGAAACTTTTTTTTGGTCAGAAACTCACGGATCAGAAGCGAGGTGTGGCACGGTACGTTGTCGTGATGCAGGAGGAAATTATGGGTTTATTTTTCTGGTCTCTTTCTCCGTACATCGTTTCGCAAACGTTGCAGTAGGCCCTTGTTATATTCGGAGTTTACAGTTATTCCCATTGGAACGAACTCTGACCGCACTATGCCCTCACTATCAAAAAATAACAATGAGTATGATCTTTATGTTAGACTTCGACTGACGTGCTTTTTTAAGGCGAGAAGAACCACTCGTTTTCCATTGCGAACTCTGAATGTTCGTCTCAGGGTCATATCCATACACCAAAATTTCACCTCCAGTTATAATGTTTTTCATGAAGTCCGGATCTGCTGCAAGACGATCCTTCAAGTCCGTACAAACTGACACACGATTTTCCTTCTGTTCGCCAGTCCAAAGTCTGGCAACAAATTTCGCACTTACTCGTCTCATTTGCAAATTATCAGTTAAAATGCTTTGCACGGACCCGTACGAGAAGCTCAGTTCGTCGGCAAGCTTTCGAATAGTCAACTACCTGTTTGCACAAACCATTTTTGCAACTTTTGGCACATTTCCGTCTGTTTTGGAGGTCGAAAGACGTCCCGACCTTTGCTCGTCTTCAACCGACACATTTTCGCTTTTAAATAGCTCATATAACTTGTAAACAGTCTTCAGAGTCACCACATTATTACCGTACACTGCTTTTAACATTTCATAAGCTTTTTTGGTACTCTTTTGCAATTTGATACAAAACTTAATGTTTACGCGTTGTTCAAAATTTATAATGCGCGACAGACACGGTAAACACAACCTCACTCTCCCAGCTCTGGAAGTCGACTGATAGGTCACAACTTGTTCCGAGTTGTCACTGTCGATTTCAAAAGATCAGGCTACCGGGCTTATTACTTCAAATCGATATGGCGTCAGCAGTTGCTGCTATAAAAATTCATTCACCGTATATTTTGATCATACCTTAATTACCATCAGAGTCACATTTTAACTTTGATACTTTTAGATTATGGAAGGCTTCAGCTTTATTTATGGATTCTCTTATAGTATACTCTTTGGCTTTATTTTTTTTTTTTGGAGTTCAACGTTGGTGTAGTTGGTGAGGGTAAAAGCATACCTTTTTCCGTTCCACGTTTTAGGTTCAGTGGGTTCAACCAGATCAGTTTGTATTATCTGTAAAGGACGAGTAGATCGATGTTTCTCAGAACTTTGCTTTGCCTGTAAACAAATTTAACAAACAGAATTTAAATTCCCAAGATCATTTTCACGTAAATTAATTAACCATGAGAACCAGTTTTTTCATATATGAAACTTTCATGTGACCAAGCTCATTCTAAACCTAGCTCACTTGTTCCTGTAAGCAATGACTCTTTTTTATAGCAGTCGATATTAACAATATGCAGTGATTACTCTACTTGGTGCTTTCCATAATTCTATTACCATCTTTTATTATTAGAACTTTAGCAAAAGTTATAAGATGGCATTAACACTAATTAAGTTTTAGTGAGGTCAGGTGAATAAAGAACATTTTTGAGCAAACAGGATCCACCTTCTATTTCGCCAACACTTTCGACCTTCATGTACTGAGACTTTTAGGCAGCTGAAACTTTAGAAATGTTTTTATAAACATTTGTAATGAATGATTTATCATCTTTTAACATTACAGTCATTTCCATCAGTAAGAAATGCTACTTCTTTTTCTCGTGTTTTCTACCACCTTCCTTTTTACGAAAAAACAATTTTTTCCCAATGATTTGATTTCTTATAGATTCGGCAGTATATTTCCCGCTTTTCTTTCTTTTAAAGAGTTCACATAGCTTGGTATACATCTTACATGATGTTTTAAAAATGATAACATAAAAAAGTAACTTACGATTTGCTGATGTTATTTTAATGTTTTGGACACGAGCGTCTACGTGGCCAATCCTCTTTTTCATCATCTTGTCGTTTTTGCCCCATCAACAGCTAATTGCTGGAGCACGTTCATGACTTGGTATGTGCTATTAAAATTGTGCCTTAGGTTAGTATTGTAAGATCATATTCTTGTATAATTTTTGTAGGATCAAATCTTCTTTGGTATTCTTTGAAACTGTTGATCTTCTTTGACGACATATTGCCTTTATCTGGATTATTTACTATAGCGGTGTTTCGGCCTTTTCTACATAAAAAATATAGTTTGAAGTTCATCTTTGGACTATAATTATAATACTTCCATGCTATTATTAAGTGTTATTAAGATACACATAAATTTAATAATACCAACGTGGAGGCGTAAATAGTCTTAGTCACTTTAATTAATTATATCATCATTATAACCTGAAGATGGTTTTCGAATTAAATTTTTTCATATAGAGAAGGCCAAAAGAACAGTTTGTGGGGAGACTTTTATTTTGATATCCTGACTGAAAGAAAATTTGAATTTTTAGGTTGTTTGAATATACTTTCTTGTTAATGCCGTCTTTGTTGTGCAATCCAAACAATAACAAACAAGCAGACATGTGTATGCACGAGAAATTTAACAAAAAGTTATTTTAAAAGCTCATCATCAATCAGGTTTTCAGTACACAAAACATTCCTTACAAAATTTCTGAATTAAACAAAAAAGTTGTATATGAAGTTACTCTAAAAGGTGCTCTTTCAATATAAAAATTTTATTAACATAATGTCTACTTTTATATGAACGCGGAAAAGGGTGCGAATATTCAATTATTTAACAAAGAATAATAAAACACGGTAGCAATTTTACTTCTACTTTCAACACCCTACGCTGCTTTAGATATTCCTCATTTTATTCATTGCTTACATAACGGAGTGTGTTAGTTACTAATAAATATTATCACAGGGACAAATGAACCCAACGGTTCGCACATACTCTTGATAATTGTGGTTTTTGAAAATGAAGGGTTGAGTTATGCGTGGAATGAACTCATAGTGGATTTGCGATTATTTAATTAGTTTCAAATACAAGCCCACGTTATTAGTAAAAAATGTTTGAAGAGGTTGTTAATCTTAATTAATTTTTATAAACTACGCAAGTTTCATAGTGTAGGATTTAGGGGTGTAGTTTTAATTTTCAAGTATATGAAGTAACTAAAAGGTCTTAGTATGCTTTATTCATAGGCATAGCGTAATTAAGATGCGAAAAGTTTGTTTCCTTAGGGTAGTACATTAATAGATTCTAAAAGGTACAGCAGACCATAGTCCATTGTGAGTACCGCACTGTAGAATACTCTCTGTGGGGCTTTACTGGTGGAGAGCTATACTTATCTCAACCAAAAGTTAGTATAGTCCATAAGGGACCGTTACCCTCAACTTTTGAGAAACGTTACTATTTCATCATTCTAATAATATAGAAACAAAGAGGCGTAGATGAAATTTTTGCGGTTGTCATCATGCAATTTGCATTTTTATGAAGGTACGCAGCCATAATTGGAAAGTTTAAAAATCTTCTTTACAGGATTTTTTATCTTTAAAATATCTTGTCTGAACCATTAAATAAGAATAGACTAACTAAGTGCTGTGGGATGGTGGTTACCAAAGACAAAATCAAATTACTGTGGTCATGGAAATTTGAATTAACAAATTGTTCGGGTCTAAATCAGCATTTCTACTGAGCTCAATTTCTTTTTATCATAAGTGGCTTTCTTTGGAATTTAATGGAGTTTCTTCGCGTTTACTAAAACTCTTTCCCTATTAAGAATTTATAGCTCTGTTGGAGCAGTACAAAAACAAAAGAGTAAAGTCTTTTTTAAACCCATAGCTTTGAGGCCATCACAGTCAATTAGAGGAATGGAAAGTAGCTAGATTTTTATAACTCCATTGCAGGGATTAGAAAAAAATTGACTGTTATTGAGCACAATATTATTACCCACAAAAGATTTTGGCCCAGTACTTTTGCGAAAAGTAGAAGTTACTACAGTACTTTGTAAACTGCTGATAATAGCAAGCTTAGCAAACGCAATTCCTTTCTAGGCGAATATTCATTGTTTCGTCTTTTGTTTTTTTTTCTTTCTATAGTAAAAATTTATCCTTTGACTTTTACACAAAAGTACTTAGGACGGTTAGTGAGGCGTTCAAACGATTGCCTATGAAGACTTTTGTCATCTAGCTCTCCATTCAGACTTACTTTAATCTTTTTTGTAGATATATCTACCCTGCTCTTCTTCAAGTGACTCTATCTTATTTGTTCTTTTGATTGTGCATATCTATTAGGCTTGCTTTTATTTGGCGTCTTTATTGTTTGTTCTTCTTTGCTTGTTCTAGAGATGTTATGTAGCTCTCTCTGAGGGTTACATTCAGATTTATTTTAATCTTCCTTGTAGATATATCCACCCTGGTCTTTTTCAAGTGAGTCTATCTCACTCAAACGTGTCAGGGACTCTAAGATTTGTTCCTTCGATTGTGCATCATATTCATTAGGCTTGTTTTTATTTGGCGTCTTCATTGTTTGTTTTTTTTTGCTTGTTCTACAGATGTCATCTAGCTCTCCCTGAGAGTTACATTCAGACTTATTTCAATCTTGTTTGTAGATATATGCACCCTGGTTTTCTTCAGACAAGTTTATCTTATTTAAACTTGAAAGAGGTTTTAAAATTTATTTTTTTCTATTGTGCATCATATCCATTAGGCTTGTTTTTATTTGGCGTCGTTATTGTTTGTTTCCTTTGCTTCTTCTAGAGATGAATTCTTTCGAGGCAAAAATTGTTTTATACTTTAAAGGTTTGGTTATGTATCTAAGCATCCTTAGTATTTGTTCGTGTTTTTCCGAATTATTTCTAGGTAACTTTGCATTTGGAAATTGAAGCCGATTAATTATTAATTTTTATTATTAAATTTCTATGCTACACTAAATATGTAGCTCGATTCTGTATGAGAATCCCGAACTTCTTAGCAGGGTATAGTATCTGTATTTTTTGATTTTATGTTTAATCATTAGTGATAGCCAATCTATTGCGGTTTTATCTTCTGCAATCTGATCTCGAGCTATAGCTAGATCCACTTGACGATCTTTGCTGCCGAGAAAGCTTATGGATGATTGAACTTGTATTAGACCAAACTCACTGGAGTAATCGGCCTGAAAATGACCCAGATTACTTTTTTAACTTTTTAACAGCATATCAGGGCAGGGAATTAAAGCTTACCAGATATGGAACAAAAGCATAATTCTGAACACTTTCATCATGATAGGAAAGCTAGTGATATGTTGGTCAAGAAAGAGTTCGACTTCATACGAGAATCAATGAAGTAACAGTATAAAAATGTTTTTCCATATAAAATGCGATGTATGGTGATTTGTAAACAGTTCAGCAACAAGAATTGTTGGGAGTTTAGGTTCGGACTATCTGATGGTTAATAACGCATTATTCAAAAGTGCTTTAAGATTTTGACTCTGGGTTTCTAGTGCAATGACCAAGAAGTATTTTTAAAATCTATGTAGAGACACTTGTGTGTTTAAAACCGTTTTCCTCTTCACAAATCTAAACCTTGTATATTTGTGTAAAAAACTCTGATAAAATTGAAAATCTTTGCAAACGAATGAAAGCAATTCAATCAAGTCATCATTCGATATTATACAGCTTTTCTGTTCCGACGCAACATTCTTGCAAGTCGTTCACGGTGGATAAAATAATATTCCATGTAGGATTAAATCCTTACAAGAAACAAATGACTGCGAAAATCTTCAGCTCTAAACAGAAACAAAAATGCAGCTTATAGCTTTCCCAAAGTCATAGATAGATAAATTTTTTCCGCTTTGAAAACAGACTTTGTGGCACAGCTAAATAAATATCTAGCTCAAAGCGAAAAAATGATTAATTTAGATTCAGCTCAAAGAATCTATCGTGGACATCACGTCAGTATAATACTATAGAATTTTTGGAATTTTAATTAAGGTGTCTATAGACGTCTCAAGATCAGCTTACTGCGGGTATCGTCTAACGTGCCTTATTTCGCTTACTATCTGTAACAATACAATCTGGAAATCATCAAAAATTACAAACAATACAACTCTAGCTATTTTAAGTAGCGCAGGTAAGAGAATCCTTTATTTTTTAAAATAACATTGGAAATAATTCATATTTTAAGCTTAACAAGATTAAAAAACACTGAATTCGGTTTCATTAGATAATACACGTACATACGAGGGTGGTCTGAAAAGTTTCCGACCTAACAAAGATACAAAACATTTTCAGAAAAAATGTTTTGTATCTTTGTTAGGTCGGAAAC
>VTPC01007469.1:49901-60345 GCA_011009095.1 Ignelater luminosus
CTATTTTAAGTAGCGCAGGTAAGAGAATCCTTTATTTTTTAAAATAACATTGGAAATAATTCATATTTTAAGCTTAACAAGATTAAAAAACACTGAATTCGGTTTCATTAGATAATACACGTACATACGAGGGTGGTCTGAAAAGTTTCCGACCTAACAAAGATACAAAACATTTTTTCTGAAAATTTTTTTTTTATTTTTCAACATAGTCTCCTTGTAACTCTACACACTTCTCCCAGCGATGCTCCCATCTCTGTAACCCGTCCAAATAGTACTCGGCATTTTTCTCTGCAAAATAATTGTTCACAAAGGTGATTGCCTCTTCATTTGACGAAAATCTTTGTCCTCCGAGGGCAATTTTTAGATGAGGGAACAAAAAGAAGTCGCTTGGGGCTAGATCTGGTGAGTAAGGCGGATGGTCAAGCAGTTCAAACCGTAATTCGTGGATTTTCGCCATGGCAACCGCTAAAGTGTGAGACGGTGCGTTGTCTTGGTGAAACAAGATTTTCTTTTTCTGCAAATGTGGCCGTTTTTTCTCAAGTTCTGCCTTCAGCTTGTCAAGTAATGATGCATAGTATGCTCCTGTAATGGTTTTTCCTTTTTGAAGATAATCGATTAAAATAACTCCACGACTATCCCAAAAAACAGTCGCCATCACATTCCCAGCCGAAAAAACAGTTTTTGCTTTTTTTGGAGTCGGTTCCCCCTTTGCAGTCTACTGTTTGACTGTATTTTTGTTTCGGGCGTATAATGGTGTATCCAAGTTTCATCTACAGTAATTAATCGGCGCCAAAACTCGGATTTATTTCGCCTAAACTGCGCCAAAAGAGCGTTGGAAATATTCATTCGAACACGTTTTTGGTCTAACGTGAGCAAACGCGGCACCCAACGCGCGGACAGCTTTCTCATGCCTAAATGTTGATTTAATATGTGACAAACACGTTCTTTTGACATGTTCATAACCTCTGCTATCTCTCTCACTTTAATTCGGCGGTCGTCTAGCACCATTTGGTGAACTTTGGCGATGTTTTCGTCGGTAGTTGCGGTTTTTGGACGTCCCGAACGTTCATCGTCTCCCAAGCTCTTACGGCCACGTTTAAATTCAGCAGCCCAAAACTTCACTGTGGTAAATGATGGTGCAGAGTCCCCATACACAGAATCCAACTCATCTTTTATTTGCGAAGGCGTATTGCCTTTCAAAAACAAATATTTAATGACAGCTCAATACTCGATTTTGTCCATTTTCACAAAAAAGCTCACATCAACTCACTCAAACGACTGTTACATAAAAACTGCGCGTCCAAAATGGCTGAAACTTTGGTGAGTAACTGTCAACAGATGAACAACGAAATTCAGTAGCTTTTATTTACGAGTGCTGCCATCTTCACGTTGAGGTCGGAAACTTTTCAGACCACCCTCGTACATCTGTTACCCAAAAAATCATCCAAAGTGCTGAAAATTGGAATTATACGATCTTTAATATTTTTTTATGTTGTTTGTTGTTTCTTTTCAGAATTGTTATTAAAATGATACAACAGCAAATCTAATTTAAATGATTTTAAGTTATCGTGTAATAAAATCTGACGGAAGAAATGTGATAGTAGCAGTGGTACAGTAAAATAGCTTTTGTAACAGTAGTAAACACAAATACTTTCAAAAAAAAAATTAAAAAAATAAATAATAAAAATTAATACATTAACTAAATAACAATAAGTGCTATACTACTTTTAAATTTATTCTATTTAAAACTAAAAAAGTCAGTTTAATTCCGTTGAAACATGTTTACTATCCACCATATGATAAACTTAACATTGTTTGGTCACTTCAAAGAACTTTTTCTCTCGCTAGGGTTTTATGTATGGGATTTACTTGTTGCTAACCTAATTCTCCATGCTATACTAAACAAGTTGGAAACATTTCTGTTTAGTTATGAAGGTTAGGAGGTTACAAGAGACTTGCGGTTTCATAAAGCGGTTTTACTGCGTACACCCTTACAAATTCGCGTTTTATCTCCTCTAGCTTTAGTTTTCCCATCTTGGCTTCTTCTGAGTATTTGAATCCGTATAATGAAGCGCGAGTTACGCTTTCTTACCTTTAATTTACCCGAAATTCCTTAAAATGCTTGGTAATAATTAAACTGCGACTATCGTATTACTTTTAAACATAACTACTTTTGTTATCCTTCAAAGAGTCTTTGAAGGTTTCATACGTCACTTGATACAGCGAGATTAGTCTTACAACAATTACAGGTATACTTATTTTATTTACGCAGATTATTTTAAGCAATTTAAAGCAATTTTGTACAACAAAATATAACCAAAAATTAACAAGTATGGATTTACAGGCAAAAATTTTTAAATTAAAATTATTGATATCTGACGTGCAACCGACGCCGACGGCTAAACCAAGAAACTGTACGTTCGACAAAATATACAGTTTTACAAAACTTTCCCCGTAATATGACCACTTTAGTCCGGAATCGTCTACAAAAGTTCGATTTTAGTGATTGTAAATGGCTTAGAAGGATTGATCCTGAACGAAGGCAGATCACCCATTAGCTGCATTTCGCAAAACTATGAATAACCTTTAGTTTATTGTGTTGTGGTTCAATTAGTAGTTTTGTGATTTTATGACTTTTATAGACAATAAAGTTGAAAATTTATGATCATATGTCAGACTGTGGTATTTTATTCTTCCACCTACTCATATAAGATGATTTTTAACACAACCTTTTTGATTCAAGTTAGCGTAATCTCTTTGAAATTTTTGTAACTGCATGACACGTACAAACTTGTACAGTGCTTATTGTTAACTCGGTGGTCTTTAAAGGTTCTTCTAGTCGCTCTTGGTTTTTTTTGCAATTTTTTACGAATCGTAGATAATATGCTGTTATTCGGAGTAATCGACTTCAAGTGTAATATCTGTGAAAAGAAGTCACAAACGGGACTAACTAGCAAACTACATGCTAGGTATTATTTATGTTTTCAGTTCTAAAAATCTGTCACTTGAGTATAGGCACTACTATAACTGATACTGGCCAATTCTCCTGATTTTCTTGCAACGATGCTGATTCGTGCCATCACAGTCTCTTCTTGTATACGCTGTGGTAAGCAGCTTCGTAATAATAATTCTGCAAAACTGTCAGCTAAACTCACATGACTTCATTGTATTGTGTTTGTTTTTAGGTTTAATGATTCCCTGTTAATCCAGCAGAGTACGATTGATGGATCTGACCAGAAGAATATGTAATTAAGCTTTATCTCAGTAAACACAGGTGTGACATTAATGTAACAGGTACATACCAACAAAAGAACGAGCGCTACATCGATAAGATGTAGTCGAGAGATTACATCTTATCGATGTAGCTGGTACGTCAATACTATGACATCGCAAAAGAGTACTCAAGTTACATCGCCAGCGCGTAATTTGTGCGAGTTTATCTGTGTACGAACTTGTTTAATGTTACATAGCAAACTGCGCACATGTGCGTTATGTATAACGCGTAATGTCAGAAACACAGTACGAGTTGCAGTACATCGCGATTACGTACCGATTGTTACATACCGACGACACCCATCGTGTTTCAGACTAGGTAATGCTTGTTGGTACATCGTCATAATTTTACGTGAATACATCGCTCTAATGTCTACGTTTCGATGTACCTGTTTCGTTTAATTTTAAAAGACTATGTAATATGCTAAATTACGTATTCGTTACGTCTACATTGCAACATTGTTAACACGCAACAAAGAGTATGCCCCATTAATTAATTAAAGTCTGGTCTTTCTACCTCCTTGTAAATTTATCGTCCACGTAACCCAAAACATTTTTCCAAGCTTCCGACCAATTTATTCTAGTCTGTAGAGGTTGCAGAAAGACCAAAATAAATTAGTCAAAAGTTAATATAACATATTGACCTTGCCCAAGTAAGAAAATTCTCAAGTTATCTGACCGATAAATTTATAAAGAGGTGGAAAGACTAGGCCTTAATCTAGGTGGTGCAAAAATTTCAAAATCTCTTAAATCATTCAAATTTGTTATCAAATAGACCGGTAGTTTAGGAGTATTGCCATTCCGTTTTTAAACGAAAGTAAAAATTTGGAATTAAAGTTAAGAAAAGATCAAGGACATACATTGCAAAACGAAAAGCCTAGTAATATAACTAATTTGAATGATATTGCACAGTACTTTATTTTTGAAGGAAAATGCATTAAAAGTAATACTTCGAATAAAAGTTTTATTAAATTTTTTTAAAAAAGAAAAAATACAAAACAATTCCAAAACACATTAATTCATGTTTGTCTTCTCGTCCCTTTTTAATCTCTGTGCAGCATTGCGTAGTCCCTCGGAACAACGTTGCTCAATTTCTGAAAAACAAAACAATTTATATAAGCGAGCTATAAATATTACGATAAAAAGAATACCTTTGTTTTTACTTTATTCTTTTAGACATTTCGCTTACAGTAAATTGTTATCCTTAAAAATACAAGAATCAGTACAAATACTACATATTACTAATTTAAACGTATCTGTTAACGACACTAAACCAGACAAATTTGCACAAAAACTGCGGAACACTGGAATGAATTGACTCGAACCGACCGAAGGCAGGGAACCAAATCAGTGGTGTTCTTTGAAGAATTTACTGTTTAGATGCAGACGGGCTAAATACTTTTATTACATTCTTTGAAAGGACTATGTCCCTCTCTTTCTCATTTGTAAAATAAACACAAAATTTTTCTAAAAACGTCTAAGAAGGAAGTCATAAATTTTGTTTGAACCTCTTTCACATTGACAGGTGAATCAGGCAAACTTTAAAATAACAGGATATTATTCACTATTATTTGAATTGTGCACTTTAAATAAGGAGATATTGATTTTTACCGCTTTACTGCTTGTTTATAAGTCGTTCAATATATGTAGTTTCACTTCAGAATAAGTGCATTGTATAAAAATTTATTATTATTTATCATCGTGGAATGGTCCCTACCTGGTTAGGCGCTTTTATGCGGGGCATAATCTGTAAAAGATTCACTTCACTGTGTGATTTTTATATAGATAATACTATAGTTACATAAATATTGCTGTGGTTTTTGGCTATACAGCAAAATTAAGTAAAATTTGAAAGATCGAAATTGCCCAAAAAATTATGGAAATAAGAAGTTATTTTTATGTTAATTTTGTTTATCACTTTATATTTTAAGACTTAATTTATGTTAGAATTCAACACTATTTTAATATCATCTATATTATTTTATGCCTTAAACACGTAGGAAAAAGCATAAGAGATTTAATTGCAAAATATATCTACCAGATGTGATTGCAATTACGCCTTTGCAATGTCGTCTACCTGATATGTTCGAAATTACGCGCTGTCGACGTAGTTTGAGTAATCTTTTGCGATGTCGTAGTCTTGACATCCCAGCTACACTTTATACCTGATATCTACCTGATGTGATTGAAATTACGCGCTGGCGATGCAGCTTGAGTACGCCTTTGCGATGTCATAGTATTAACGTACCAGCTACATCGATAAGATGTAATCGAGAGATTTAGTGCTCGTTCTTTCGTTGGTATGTACCTGTTACATTAATGTCACACCTGTGTTTACTGGGTTTTTGCTTAAGAAAAATAAATTCGAATGGTACACTCGATATATTAAAGCTTTCGTTAATGTTAAATGCTTTATGACAAATAAATACAAGGAGTTCTGTGACTGGACAGCGATCTCAAAGATTGTCAAATTTTCTATCTGTAAGTGCTTCAAGCAAAAACATCCACTACCACGTATTTTTTCCGACTAAATTTTTTTATCTTTTTTAACTATACAGCGTAGACACGTTTACAAAGTTTAACAGTTTTACAAGTAAAAAACAAACAACGGATTTTGTATTAGAGCTCTGTTTTAATTATCGGGCTTTTTTAAATTATAATATGAATTGTTTGTACAATTATTATTATGAAACAAAGAACGATTCTTCAACCCTAACTTTTATTTGGAGTGATAAACAAAGATAAGTAAGCAACTGTAACTATACAGTAAAAGACGTCTCAGTGAAAATCACTCTTCGTTTTCGAAGCTAATTAATTGCGTCAATACTTTAGTGACTTAAATAATTCTTGATTTGTTTAACTCTTTAGCGTTAATACAAACTCGTATTACAAATTTCTAATTTGACAATTAGCAAAGCGAAATCTTGTTTAATTTATATTTTGATAAGACACCCTTAAAGTAAACTTGTTTAAACGTCAAAACGATCAGCTTAGAAGTTACTACTAAAACAAGTAAATCCGATTTCAAAAGAAAACAAACAAAATTATCAACAGAAAGTTTGAACTTACGCAATCAGTTGTAACAGTTATTCCGTGAAAACGCTGATCTCCTTTGCATAGCTCTATCACTCAACTAATAGTTTAATACGGTTCGCGCACAATTAATTTAAATTCGCAAGTTCGCTGACCGGGCTGTGCAAGCTGGTGGAAACAGGAAAATCCTTAGTGCAACATTTCTTGACTGCATACCTAAACCTGGGTGTTTCTTCAGAGTTCATTAATAAAATCTTTTGAGTTTCATAACAGCTGAATAAACAAAGAATTAATATCAATATGGTAACTTCCCGTATGGTTTATGAGCGAGATCTGGTAGGTAAATATTCAAAAGTTCCAACAAGACTTCCGTGGCGTGATTGCAATAGATAGAAGATTATTCGTAGAACGACTTTTTCAAGAAAGTTAATATTATCAACGATAGGCTGTAGCATTCTGAACACTAAAGGATTAAGGTATCGATCAGTAACAACTGCACTAGGACGTCTACACTATGTAGTAGATTCTCACGGTAAGTACTGAAGAGATTACGACAAGGTGCGATAAATCAGACAACGTGTAGAGATTAACAGGTAGATCAACTCTTAAAAAATATTTTATTATTCTCAAATGCCGGCCAGTGATCTTGAACTCAGAGCTGGGGAATAGTACCGATATTTCGGGCTGGTGACGTGCGTAGATTTATCTATGAACATTATGAAGTACTAGAAAGGCTACCATTGCAGGTGCAGTTCAAACATGGTAATCTGATTTTCGAATAAATTTAGAACGGTTTTTTAATACTAAAAGATTTTTTTCATTATTGTTGGTAACACCAAAATTATATTACTATTATTGGAGGTTTTGAAACAAGCAGAAAACTTTATCAAGAGCGACATTTTATCCTAAGACCAATAATAAAAACGTTTTTCCTTTTGTCAACTCAATCTGCGGACACACCGTATATGAGACAAAATGTTGGGAAATTTAGAAAAATGTACATTAAACGTTTCATTACTTGCATCCCATCCTTTCACGACACAAATGCTCTTTAAAGTCATATTGTAAAAATTCACCAGCGCTAAATGAACCTATACGCTGCATGATCACTGATCTAACCTCAATTATTATATGCCGGTAACCTCGCGCGGCATTCGACCGTCTTGACATCTATTATAGAAACGCGAACCATCCCCCAGCTTGCGGGTTTGTTTCCGAGCTAGTTTCCCTCTTTTTGTAAGAGTTGATTTACTTGTCAATTTCTATACGCTGTAGGATATCTTCTGCAACGAAAACATTCACGCTCACGGTACTTCATTTAACAGTACGGTAAGCGGAGCTGTAGCCAAAGCGGATTTCAAACGGGAGAGTTCTTTGAGACTCAGCCTACCTAAAAAGCTGAAGAATCTCTGATGAAAATAACAGAGTTGGGAGTATCATGGGACGAAATCCCACCATTGGAAAACGAGATATTTACACTCCTAAATGGTCAATGGAAAATATTACCTTGTAAAATGCACAAGATGTTCTTACCTCAATGGAAGCAACAAATTGAATATACAATAACATACACAGTACTTCATCTAGGCAATTTGACGTTTGCTGAAATTTACGGAATTTATGCTTTTAGAAATAAAAACAGAAATTGTATTTTGTAGACAAATTCTACCTTGAAAATTGAATTAAAGTGATATTTAGTTTTGTACTGAATAACCTAAATTTGATGTACGTAGTGAGTTCATAATAAAGATGTTATTGCGATAAACACTACTGGACAAAATTATTTGATGGAATGGGACTAATAAATGTTCTTTATTTATTTAAATGTTTTTTTTTATAATAGAGAGGGCTAGTTTCTCAAAATAACAACTTTTTATAAAGGAGATGTTTTTTGCGTCCTCCGTGAGATGCATTGTATACTATCTCTATTTTAAAAATTTTTATTGTTGAAATATGGAATCCTAGTGGATCGATTTTTCAAATTCTTGCGGCTTTGTGAATGTGAAAAGTATTTGGCAGGGATATTTACTAGTTTTTATAAAACAAAATGGCTTAGCAAAACCGTTCGTAAAAAAAATCATTTTGCTACTTTGTTACGAGCAGTATGATAAGAATGTTATCAAAAACTGATGTTAATGCAGTGACCTAGAAATGATACAATTCTTTATTTTGCTTATTAATGTGTTGTCCACTTTGCATTTCTTGGGATGAGAATTAATAGTATTTACTTAGATTCTGAAAAATCTGTGTCTTAATTGTAAATAAATACATAGTTATAAATAATAATCTTTGACCTTGATCGTACTTTGATATTAAAATGTACTTCCTAGTTTATTAGTTCATCTGAACTGAAAATCCTTGCTTGTGACCAGGGCAGGTTGCACTGTATCGTGTTACCAATGAAAAAACTCTTGATTGGTTGGTAGCACGGTTGCGTAATTGTTTCAAAAACAATTCTCTAGCAGATAGTCATAGGAATATCTAAATTTTAAATTAAATCAAAATAACATTTTATCAACAAGAAACAATGTCAAGTATGCCGTGAATGGTCAGGTGTTTTCCTCTTTACTTCACTTTAAAAGTTAAAATCAGGGCATTAATTTCCTAAATAAATCGTTTTTTCTATTATTGAAAACAAGGCTGATAATTATCAGTCAAGTAGGTACGTACATCTCTTTTAACTGCTGTATCTGCAGATTATGCATCTTGCAAATAATAAGATTCGATTGATTTAAACAGGATTTTGTTGTAACAGAATTTACTTAAATTCAGTAAACTGCTGCATCAATCTATCACAAGTTCATTGAAGAAAGGTAGAGCTGATAGAAGTACAAGTAATGAAATATTAGTATAGGACTTTTTATAATTTTTCTATTTCATATTTCTGTAGTTTGCATTGTCAAGTCTACGCTTTTCACTAGTTATCTTAACTAAGTAGTTTTATTTCCTGAAATTATTGGTGTTTCAGCATTTTATTATCAAAGCAAAAAGGGCAACTATAATAAAAACAACGCTATGTATATAAATATTTATTAAACCTTCTTTTTAATTTAAAATTATAATACAGTAATAATTTTTGCATAACCTTCGAATGTAACCTTTTGCCTGAACTGTACAATTTTTAATTTAAAAATGAATATAAAAGGGCATAATCGCATTAGGTTTTATTCAAAGTAATTTTCAGTTACGTCTACGCGTTTCTCATACAGCAACAATAGCAATGTTGCTCAAATCTGTTGTGATTTTGGGGTTAATTTCTGCTGTTACAGTACAAGTATGTATTTTACTTTATTTTCAGAATTTTGCGTAAAGCACGTCTGACTAGATTATCGTGACAATAAATTGTTTGTTAACGATATATTTGGTTTTTCTAGGCAAGATATGATATACAATTTACTAAAACAGCCAAAGACTGCGTTACTGAAGTGGGATCTGATGAAGACTCAATTCGAAATTTAGTAAGCGATAAGGGAATACTAAACGAAGGTGACAAGACACTGGAAAAATTCACCGAGTGCTGCTTACGTACGTTTATCACAGATACTAACGAAATAACCATAAACGACACATTTAAAGCTTATTGGACAAATTTATTCGCAATTCATTTGCGGGGTAGACGCAGGTTGGCTACTCTTGTCGTTGACAAATGCTTGGAAGAGTGTAAAACGACAAAAGGTGTTACTAAAGGTAAAGCAGCTGTCAAGATGTATAATTGCATGATGGGTAACTTAAACAAAATAATTGAAAAAACAGATTAATTGCTTTATTACGCTTAATTCTTTTGTCTCAATTTTTATAATTATTTGTATAATTTAATTGATTAGATACTGGTTTAAGGATTCTTTATGTAAACAATAATAAATAAATGCATTTGAAGTTACTTTGTCAATTCTAATTTTAGTTTACAAAAGGAAAAATTGAAAACTGGTGTTCAGTATCCAATGTGGTTAACTACATTTTAATAAGTAAAGAAACTTTGTTAATTACTGTATATTTTTTCGTAACTTGATGCAACAATCACCATTTCTAATGTCGGCATGGTTGTAAATAGTTGTGCTTGTGTCTCTAAAAAAGCATAATTGGTGTAAGCTTTACAACAACGAACTAACTGTAGGCAACCAATTAATGAATTTTTTTT
>VTPC01007472.1:0-25733 GCA_011009095.1 Ignelater luminosus
CTCAGTATTCTGTGTTTTGAATCCCATACACCAGAAGCAGGATGAAACGACGCAACGGACTCGATGGCGATTTCAATTGTTATGCTAGTGAATTCTTATCTGTTAGTATCTTCGTTTCTTGGGCTTGATCGAAAGAAATTTTGTCATCTTTGAATATAGTAATAATTGCGTTGATGAAGTAAGCACTGTTGTTACTGTTGAGTTTGAGATTAGGTAACAATCTGGTTCCTGCTACTACCGTTAAGTTTTCACCGGCGACCTATATTATGTCTACTTTGCGTAACTGCAGAATACGAGTTGCGGGCATCTCCCGGCGGATTTCTCTCGGCACGGACGTCTCTCGGAGGCCTTTTCTCGGCATGGACCTTTCCAGGCACGGAATCTTTCCGGCATGGACTTCTCCCGGTACGGATATTTTTTGGCACAGATATCTTCCGGCACGGATCTCTCCCGGTAAGTATATCTCCCGGCGTGGATTTCTCCCGGCACTGATAGTTCCCGGTATACACGTAAAATTGGAGTTCCGACCATGCTTACGGAGTCTACAATATCATGTAGTAACGTAATATTCAGCTGGTTATAACCTCTAACTTAACCTCTAACCTAACTTCTAACCTACCTCTAAGCTAACCTCTAACCTAACCTCTCACCTAACGTATAACCCAACCTCTAATCTAATCTCTAACCTAACCTCTAATTCGTAAAGTAAAATTGTAAACGCAAACGAAGAAGTTATATTAAAAACGCAATAATTAAACTAAATTAAAAATATAAGAAATGTGTAGTCCATAGAAATAAATATTTTAAGATTAATTAGAATGTACCTTTAGTTCAACTCTTTTCAACCGCATGAAAATGGCAATTATGTTAATAATTATATTGCCAAAACATATGTAGCGGTATTATAATAAAAGATTTTGTGGATATGAGGATGTTTTCTTTATTAAAAATAACTATTTAAATTTAAATTAAAATTTTTATTCGAGTATTTGTACTTAGTCATTAATGATATATCTCCATTATTGAATTAAACTATGTTGGTTAATTTCTAAAAGATCACACTGCATGCAATGCCGATGCCTGTTCACTTCCAGCCTGCGTGATAGCTTTGACCCTGCTTGCGTTTGAGCTTTTGTTAGACAATTTGATTTCACCTTTGTGTTATTGGTGAAGTGTGAACTGCAAAAAAGCGCACAATATTCGAAAATACTATTGCAACTGTTTGTTATCAGGCAAAGCAGACATTACGTGTATAAATATTCTTGCAACGCATTAAAAAGGTTAGTGAGACCAAATCAGAAGTTTATAATCAGTAATGGTATACAAATTTATATAACTATAAACTACCACAAAATGAATTTTACCGAAAAACTAGCAAAAGGGTAATTAAAAATATCGGTTCTGAAGAAATTTCTAAGATCACAGTTGATGAAATAAATAATGCCCTAAAAATGACGAAAAAGAACCTGATAACGTAATGGTATCATCAGTCAAACTGATAATAAGTTTAAACTTAAATTAACAACCCTCTGCAATAAATTCTTAGACACAGAAACAGTTCCAAATGAATGGCAGATGGCAGAAGTAATGTTAATTCATTAAAAGGAAAAGATATTAAAACTAGATAACTACAGATCTACAAGCCTTCTATTCTGTATGTACAAGTTATTTTCAAGTATAATTACTAAATGGATCACAAACACAATTGTCTTTTACTAACCCTATGAACCAGCCGACTTTAGGTCAGGATTCAATACTTGCGATCATATGGATGCAATGAAACACATAATAGACAAAACTGACAAATAAACACTAAACTGTATGTGGCTTGTATAGACTACCAAAAAGCGTTTGACTCTGTAGAAATGTGGGCAATATCAAACTCACTAAGGAATTGTAGAATCAATACGTGGTAGATACATCACTCTAATAGAAAACACCAATAGAAATGCTCAAATGTATGTTAAAACTTATCACTATAAGATGAGGACTACGACAAGGTAACGTGCTGTCTTCTAAACTATTTATTAATGCATTGGAAGACATTTTTCACAACATAGACTGATCAAGAAAAGTGTCAAAAGTTGACGGAAATTATTTTAGTCACCTACAATTTGCAGACGACTGTTCTGCTAAGTAGCGATCCGAACCAGCTGCAAGATATTGTCAAGTTAAATAACGCAACAAAAATTAAAATAATGACAAGCACACAAGAGCCTATCAACATTCTGCTAGAAAGAACAAGATTGAAAACCTTTGACAACTATTTACTTAGGACAAGAAAACCGGCATGGACAAATATTGCAGTTTTTATTAAATGAACATGTGAAACAAGAAGTTCTGGATAAGGAAGTGCAAGTTGCCAACGAATATGCATGCAAGGATAAAAAGATTAATTTACTTGTCCAAAAATGTTAAAAGGGTTTCCAGTTTCAGATGACAGTTTTGATTGCAATATTGTCAAACGCTAATTCAAAATGCCCACTTTAGAGGTTGAGGAAATTAGCGGTGAAGTCAAAGATTTGTTGGTATTTTGGGGATAATTTAGAAAGATATGGTAGTAAGTACAGAAAAGCCATTTAATGTTTAAAATCTCGCTTCTTTGGAAGCGATGATCTTTCATTGGAGTTTTATGTATTGCTGAAGTTAACTTGAGATATAAACGCTAAAGAAAAAAAGCACCCCTCTCCTCTATCAATGCTTTAATAGAAACTCAATTGCAAGCATTGGAAAGTCTGGGGATGACTACTGAGAAATACGCGGCAATGCTTTCACTGGTTGAATCATGTCTTTCTAAAGAAATTTTGAAAGTTTAGCAAAGAAGTTGTGCTAAAGATGTAGAACTGACTAATGGTAAAACTAAACTTGACAATCTAATGTCATTTCTATACAAGAAAAAGCAAAGCCAAAAATAAGAAGCAAGTTACAAGTAAGTCTTATGATTTTTATAAAGGAAATGTTTTTACTGCAACTGGCCTCTTGAAATGTGAAGTGTAATAAATGCGTTACGTCTATGTTTTGCAGATACTCTTATGTAAGTGAAAATAGCTCCAAAGCAAGAAAAATGGACATGGGTGAAAAGCAAAACATTTTAAAAACCAATATAAGCTGTTTCGTGTATCTTCACCCAGGTAATCGTAGTAACCGAAGTTAAAATGTATTAGATGTGAAGGTCAACACGTACCATTAATCTGTTCTAATATTCCAAGTTACAGACTCCACAAAGAAGTAGGGAGTACAGCTGTTGAAAACTGTTTATCTAATATTCATTCTGAGTAAGTTTACTTGCAAATTTTAAATGAATAAACAATAAGAAAGGAAGAACAGAAGGTACGTCTGTTCATAGATGCTAGATCAGAATGTTCTTATGCTCTACAAGATACTTTATAACGCATTAATTACAAACCTGTTGGAAAAGAAACTTTAATTCATAGTTTATTTGGTGGTAGAAAATCAGATGTTTGTCGACATTTTCGATACAAAGTCAGATTAGTAAGTTTCGACAATAAATGCTTTTGCAATTTTAAAGCCCTTGGCCTAGAAGAGATTTGCAGTCAGGTAACTGTTGTTTTTAACTTGGTTTTCTTGAAAACTGCACTTCAGTATTTTCCGAAACTAAATTTGAATTACATATGAAGTTGGGAACATACAGATTTGAAACCTAATCATTCTATCAACACTCCCGTTCTTGAGCTTATATCGGACAGAAAAAAGACACTTTTGTCAGTGAATATAGAAAGTTGAAAAAGTATCGATATCAATGCTGTTACCAAAAGGGTAATGTTGCCTATAGCAGAAATAGTATTGGCTTTACTTGTCCTCCTATAATCTATCTGAAGCAGTTACTACAACAAAATTGGTCTACCAAAGTAGGATGGGGTGATGAAGTTACCAAAGATGCAAAAAAAGGTTTTTTTCGCTGGTGGCAAGAACTAGAATTATTTAGGGATATTGGGATTCCTCTATGGTTGGCAGATATGAACGGTGTGGTCATTAGTTATTTCCTATACACAAGTAAATTTGATTATGTTACTGCCGGTTTTTTGAATTTCTGTAAATGTGCAATTCATTCAAGCAAAACCTCAAGTTGCACCTGCGAAATTATTAACCACGTCTAGATTAAAGTTGTCAGCAGCATTAATTGATGCTAAGTTGACTTCTTTTTTAATAGCTGTAACGATTTGTTACTTTGTATAAGATCAATGTTTAAATTTTTTAAAACCCCGCCAAGAATTCATTAATTTAAGTTGGTATGGAAACAACAAAAAACAATGCAAGTTCGTATCTTCGATTTTGTTACATTAACTTTCATAAATTATCATTGAATATTTTTAGGCTTTTTCTATTTAATTTATCCTTTTTAAAAAAATAGAATCTTTTGGAATCTTAGTAACTCCTCCTTGCGGAGTTAGTTTAAATTATGTTTGTAGTTCAACAATTTTTTATTATTCTTTGTTTTCTCGTATAAAAATTTTATTTTCGTTTAACAAATTTCTTAGAATTCCTAATTCAAATTAAAAAAGTAACAAAGGTCGAAAATCATCGATTGCGCTTTTAAATTAATTTTTATAGGTTCAGTCACTTTCGTGTCTTTCTTTCTCGTGTTGGTCATTCACCGTGCGAGCAGGAGGATTATTGTGGCGTCCCTCCTTGAAGCAACAGAGCATTGAATTGGTGATTGTCTTGTTGGAAATTCATTCCTCAATGTGTGAATCCTAATAGAGTTTGTATTTTGGTTACCCTACACTATTTCATAAAATCTGGACCAGGAAAATTGTCGGCGTTAAATTACCAAACCGCTTGAGGTTTAACTTCGTGAAACCTAAGAAACCAACAAAAAACTCTGTGAGTGAATCAAATAAAACTCGAATATACAGGGTATCTCCGGATCAACTTAACAATAGGTGTAAAAAACAAAAAGTTTTCGAGTTGAAATTTGAAAATGTGGGGATCAGTCCTGCTTGATTAAAAACTAACTTGCGACATATTTTTATTTTTTGAGGAATTAAGCAGGCTTTGATAGGTATTAAAAACTTATTTTTGGTGTAGGTAAAGTACCTTTCCTGTGAGATATATCAACAAATTTGTCCAGAATGCAAATTTATGATCACATTCCAAATCTGAAGACAATTGGCACAATTTGAGTTTTTTAATTCTAGGAAGCTTTACTCTATGTAACTGCCATGACTTTAAAGTTCGTCTTAAGAAATGTGTTTAGTCAGGTAGCAGTTACATAGAGTAAGTCTTCCTGTAACCTGTAATATTAACAGTACTAATAAAATTTATTTTTTTTGAATTCGCTGTTTTGTAAAACTTAAAAATCAGGTAAAAAGTCCAATTGTGTCGATTGTTTTCAAATTCAGTATGTGGGCATAAATTTGCATTCTGAACAACTTCTGTTTATAAAATTTTTCGATATGTATTATACCTACACCGAAAATAAGTTTTTGATCCCTATCAATGCCTGCTTGATTTTTAGAAAATAGAAATATGACACAAGTTAGTTTCTAATCAAGCAGGGCTGATCCCCTCGGGCTTTAAATTTTAGCTCGAGAATTTTCTATCTTTCACACCTATTGTTAAGTCAATCTGGGGACACCCTGTATATGAATCTGGGTATGGTTTTGGACTTAGATAACTTGCCTGAGCTAAAACTTAAAAAGACAATATTGCGTAATAAGATTGGAACGTTTTATGGGCCTGGTCACCCTTCCCGGTAAATTAACTCTGGTGAGTTGAAATAAACAATTTAAGATTGTACGTCATCACCATCTAAAATACCTGGGTTGAATTTTCAAAATCTTTTTTGAAGAAACCATATGTATAGTTTGAACTTTGGTTATGTTACTACAAACATGGATAAGTGTAAATAAAATCTTTGTTTATTGTTAATCTGTCTTTGTTTCGTGTAAAATTACGTTTGAGATTTTTTGTAAAAGTAAACTGTATCATTACAGTTTTAAACTCTTTATATTATTAATAATGTAGTTAGCGATAAATTACAATAAAATTTAGATGGCGTCATCTTAATCTTGATTTTAAGGAAAGAATAAAATTTAAAGCTTGATGTATTTATTTCTACAATTTCTTTGCTTCTGGAATTGCAATAAACGTATTGATTGGTTTTCTATAATGTTGTTTTTCTGGTATTATTAATAAATAATAAGCTTGCCTCGGGCTTGGCGCTCAATTTTTTTTTGGTACGTTTGTTATTCCTCTCATTCATTAAATAGAATCGTTGGGCAGACTTGTTATTTGTTATTGTTTTTGTATATCCCAATCTAAGCTTAAAGTTGCTCGACATCTACGACCCAATCAAAGTACGTTTTCCAAAGCTAGATTATTACTAGGATGAGTATTAACTTTGTGCTGTTCGAATATGTAACATTTTAAGCTTGTTACATAGCAGAATTTGAAGGAAAAGCGATTCAATATTTCTAATGGATAAACTCCTTGACGGTTTTGGTTTGGATTAAAATGAAGAACAATGGAGAGTTTTTGTTCGAAATAAGGTTCATGAAATTAAAAAACCAATATCTCTAAAATTATTGCGGTATGTGTCTGAATATAATAAATCCTGCGGATTTATTTAGTCAAAGAGGTCCTTCCAAGCATTTTTTGAAAACAAGATGGTGGAAGAGTCTGTCATGGTTAAATTTGTCACCAAATGATCGGTCTTTTGATGAACATAAACTTGACGAAAAATTAGTCGTGTCTGAAAAGAGGAAAAAGATGATTTTGTCATTCTTTTATAAATTTGTTGATGTCCATTGGTATTAGTTCATTTTCAATAATTACAATAAGATTGATAAAGTTCTAGCTTGGATCAGAATAGTTTGTTTGTTGCAATGGCGACTGGTGACCTAACTTCAGGTGGTGCCCAAACCACGTGATCGTTGCTTAATTGGTTAAAATTGTCAGATTATACAGAAACAAACCAATCAAGCGACGAACACGTGGTTTTGGCACCACCTGAAGTTAGATCACCAGCCGCCACTGGTTTGTTGTGCAAGAAAATGCTGGAGGCCTAGTAATTTTTATTTAGGTAAAATCTTTTAATGATGTAGTGAATAAGAATATATCTCTGTTATGCCCAGTTTTATATTTCTTTTTGTAAAGAGCAACTTTGTATTCTAAAGGAACGAAAAACAATTCGATTCGCTTTTTGAAAGAGATGTCTCTACTTTGCTTGAACCTTGTGTAAAAGATGCTGCAGTTTTTAAAACAGCAGGTATTGACTTTGCAACACCTTTTTTTCCGCAAAATAGGAGTAATGTTTTATTTTGTTTGTTTACATGTGCTGTATATTGAGCAAGTCATTGGGAATTGGCTGTTTCTTTATGCACTCACTGCTTTGCACAGGTATTTGGAAGATTTGATGCAGGACGTGATAGACCATCAATAATCTGTAGCGACAGCGGTTCTAACTTTGTTGGTACAAATAGTAACTTTGATCAAATGGATTGGGAAAGAATCACAAAATGCAGTACTGCTAAACGCATTGATTTAATCCACCAACAGCTGTATGGTGGGGAGGTTGGTGGGAGCGTTTAATACGATTTGTAAAAATATTGTTGCGTAAAACCTTTGGTCAAAAATTTTTAACATATGAAGAGTTGGAAACAGTTCTATGTGATTGTGAATCGATTGTGAACTCCAGATCTTTAACTTATATGTCTACAGATATCAAGAATCTGGTAACTATTGTATCAGAAATTTTTCTAATTGGCATAAAAGAAGTTGAGGTGCCGGATTGTAATAAAGTTGACTCTACAATTCTTATTAAACGCATTAAATATTATCAGAAAGTTAGAGATGATCTTCACTGAAAATTTAGAAATGAATATTTGGGTCAGTTGACGCTGAAGGCAAAAAAGAAAATGCGTTGCCCATCGATCGAAAAAATTGTTATTGTAGAAAATGAGAACACCAAATGTAGTGATTGGCCTCTAGTTTTGGTCAAAGCATTTGATTAGTAAAATTAATTATTAATTTCGTTAGCAAATTATTTGTTCTTGATTATTTTTATAACTCGTCAAGCTTCGAACCACGAACATGATCATTTCCTGATTAGCATATTGGATTCTCAAACCAATGAACTATTGGGATAGTCTGATTATATGTTTTGTATGTTTTACATAAATTGCATTTCTTGAGCTATCTTCTTCCTTAACTACTTAAAATTGTCTTCAGGATATATCATTTTTGTTCTATTACATTGGCATCTTGTGACGCATATCCAGGAACGGTAGTTGTTAATTAGATGTTACTTCCACTGTAAATTGGATAAAAATTCTGCGACTATTAAAAAGAAGTTGACAAGCGTGTTGTCTACATAATTACCTTAGCCACAATTTCTGTTTTATTTGAGTCTAGGGCATTCCGACCGCGACTTCTGCACGACAATACACTGTTAGATAATATTTGAAGTATAAAACAAATATCTAAGAGAAAAGAATATTAAAGGGAAACGTCATTTTCTGCATGAGTTAAGACCGGATTTAAACATAGATTAAGCAATAATTGACTTTTGATTCTCTAAGATCTTCTAGTGTGAGAGAATTGCTGAAAATCATCTGTAAGAGAAGTATGACCGATCAGTTTTAAGAATTTTAGATATTAGTTTATTTGATTTCTTATAGTCAGAATTATCCGATTAGAAGCAGATAAGGCAATTATTTGTGTTGTAGTATTATTGATTTTGTCTCGTTACAAAGCACAACTCATCTTCACAGTTAATCTTTGAGATATCTAAGTATTTACTACAAAGCCTACTACCTTATGATGATTCGAAACATTTCAATCATTAACGATATTTATTTTGCTCGTATCAGCTTTACATGCTGATCGACTAAATTACAACTTCAGCTACGACAACACATCTTTATAAAAACGTAACAATAAGTGATGATGTTGATTTTTATTCATTATTCATTAATGCACCTTACATAATTAAACGCCACAAACTACTTTCTTGTTTGTCAGCAAAAATAATACTACAGGCAAATATTTAAATCAAAGATTTAGAAGCATTCCATACAATAGTTTATGTACTACTTATGTTGTTGATTTGAAATTCCCCTGCTATCTGTAAAAGTTTAACGGCGATATCACTAAATCCGACTCTGTCAAATTCCGTTCGATTCTTTGCGAAGTTCTTTCTTGGCTTATCTTTGGTACGTGTTCTGCAGCATCTTGTGCGACGGTATTTAATAAACGATTGAAAATACAAAGGCTGACATATCAGTTTTCTAAAGACAGGATGATCATATTTCATGGATACAAAATATTCTCGTACTTTACCTGAATTGTTGCAGTCTCGTTTTATTTTCTTCTTGTTGCTTATAGAAATTCGCAAAGTATTTCGTTGTTGCCACCAACATAATTTCCCAAAACAGCGTTTAATATAGGTATCTTAAATGAATACAATCGCTTGTTCCTTCACCAAAACTCGAAGAATTAAGTCTTTTGTACACCAACTTCTTAGTACTTACTTTTCAAAACAACTGTTGATTATGATAAAAGAACTTCTAAAATAAGAACGCGACTGAAAAAACTTTCAAACATTTTACCTTTCATTTAACTTTTTACTTGGCTTTATTCAGTCTCGGCGGACATTCCCTTTGTTTTCCTCTTTTATTGGCCGTTTGAGGCCTCGAAAAGTTCCGTTAATGAAGGAGCGTGTTGAACTTTCAAACTTTATTGTTAATATTTACAGTCCTCCGGGAATATAAACTCTGATGACATTTTTCCGACGTTATCGTTACGCCCGAGACTACCGCGGTTTATTTAATTCCAACGAAATTGGTGATCAAACATTTGTGGTTACTCATTTTGTTCTCTTAACAGCACATTTATATTTATACAACGACCTCCTCTAGGGTATTCGAGTTCGAGAAATCGTCAAATGTGTTGTGTAACTCTAACTTCTAGAATGATTATTACACTGATTAGTGGTTGTCGTTAACTTTTAAGTATTATGGTTTCAAGAGGGTAAGGTTTTTAAAAGGGAAAAAAATAAAAAAAAAGGAAAAATTCCTTTAAATACGTAGTACGTGTGCATGCATTTCAGAAGAAAAGAGGTCTGTTAAAGAAGATTACAACATTAAAACGTTTACTTAAGTTTAATTCGTAAATGTTAGCCGATAACGGGTTGTACGAAAGCTCACAACGGAAGTCCCATTAGTCTCCAAGGTTTACGTTAGCCATTACCACAAAGCCGAGATGCTTCTCTCTTATCTGCCTTCCGCCAAATCCAATCTGACGATCGATAACCGAATTTTCCACAATTTCCACAGGGCCATCGCAATCCAAACAAAGTTACACGTGGTTTAACTAGGTATTAGAAATTCGACATTTTTATCGATCTTATCGAGATCTCTTTTGGGTCGTACATTAAATAAAAATAAATAAAAAAAATTAAATAAGGTCGGTTATTTGAAAGTTCAATTTAAAGGTGCGCATTATTGTCGGTATAATGACCACACAAAAGTAAATATTTTTGGAATATTCTAAAAATACTCGACACGCATCAAAGTATGCCGCGAATAAAGTAAGAGCGTGAAACAAAAAATAATATTGACAAAAGTTGGCTTTTTCTTTGTTTGGTTGCTGTAGAATTTGGTAGCTATCAAAAACTTGTAGTTAATGCTATTTTTTCGACAATATTCGGCCTACACTTGATTAGATTTTTGTGTAATAAACCTGACATACTCTTACTTCCTTGGTTTAACCAATTATAGTTTATCTCATTTCTATAATTCCTGTTAAATTTTTGTTGGGTTGGTAACAAAATCATCTAAACACTAGAATTTTTCATTAAGAAATGTTGACTATATTGTTATTTGTTTTTATTTAAAATCAGAGGTTAGATTGTCATTCAGAAAAGATAAATGTTTGCATTTCGTAGAGTATCTTTTGTTGTTTGTTTATTATTTGGAATAAAAATTTATTTTTTGTGTTCATTACTTCAATATTAATTGTAACCAAACATAAAAACGAATTTACTGCATATTAAGCCTATTTCGACATATGACAGTCGTTCGACAGAAGATATTTTAGTGAGAAATATGTAACTGGAAATAGTGACACCAACATAGATAAGTTAGGGGTATAACAGTGCATGCAACTAAAACCCTAAACATTTGAAATAGATTCGAATTATAGAAATGAAATAAGGTATACCAGATTCAAATTTAAAAATGTAACTTTATCAAAATAAATTTTAGAATATTATGCAATCATTTTGTATTAGGGGCATTTTGCTTTATCTAGGGATTAAAATCTGTGTAAGTTAGATTTAATAATATTGGCGAGTTTATTTTGCTACGATTTCATGAAGTTTTGAGTTTTAACCTCACTTTTTTGTTGAGGGGCATTTCTTTCTTTCTAAGTAGTGGAATTGTTCATGCTCTTAAGAAGTCGTTCCTTTTTAAGACCTAACTGAAATAATGCAGAAGTAGCAAGATATGGATAAGTCTTCTGCTAAGCTAAAAATAGTCAATCGTTTTCAACGTTTTTAAATTCTCATAGTGGTAATGACCTTCTGTTCTTTTGTTTTTGCTAGAATACTTCTTTAAGTTGAATAAATACTTTTTAAAATATTCTGTATTTTAGGTAAAAAAGACTTTAGATCACCGAAGAAGATTTTGTATATATTGTCAGATAAAGACATCAGTGAATATCACTAACAAGTGACTAAGGTAAGCTATAAGCGCTATAATTCCTGTCTGACTGCTAACGCGGTCATCTTCTATAAAGTTCGATCTGAAATGACCAAAACTGTTCCTGGTTTTATCTTCAGTACGTGATGGTATTAAATAACAACAAGTGACTTTTTAAGGTTTCCAAAACATTGGCTTATTTAAAGGTTAACAAGCATTAATCATTCAGGATCCATAAATGGTGGTCGCTTGAAGTTCACAAGGTATTGAGCCATTGACCATTTAAGATCCCCATAACAGTGACCTGCTCTCAGGACTGGTCTAAAGCATGTCGACGCCCTTAGGCAAAAATTGTTTTTGCGTCTTAGGCTCCTTTAAAATACACATAGAACTAACTCACCATTTATACAAAAAAACATTTGTTACTAGTGTCAGTTTGACCATCGTCTCAACAGATTGAATGCAGCAACTCTGGTTAGTCTAGACGTTTTGTCAACACACTAAACTACAAATTGACGATTCCAAATGGCCAAAGATACTTTGTACCTAATTTCTCAAATCCTGTTGCTTGCGCGTCTTCAACTGCCACTTGATCTCCAGTAGACATTTTTTGCCTTAATCGCTACTTTGTTGAATCTATTTTTTTGCATGCTCTATCTGCCCCCACTGCCCGTTAGTTTTCTCCCTCGTAGCGTCAAGATTTTTCATTTCCACTATCTTGACACCATCTAATAATGCTGTTTCTGCAAGTCACCTTTCTTTGTGCCAAACATCAGGACATTAGGAGTGAATTCAATTATCGAATTCAATCTTATTCAGCACATATTGTAATATTCGGAGCAAAATAATTGTCCACGCCGTATTCTTTTTTTTTCTATTAACACACTTCTCATAAGATTAAAAAGTATTTGCATCGTACATCTTACCTGCCCACTACTTCTTGGTACTTTCGTTGCAATTAGATAAAGCTCGATTCTTTCTAAGTCTGGAAACTCTGTAAATTGCCTAGTCTTAAAAACTCGGCAGGCGGTAGCAATCTTTGACAGCTTTCTTGTTAATCTCTTGGTAATTGACGTACGGCTATAACAAACAATTTTTCTTCTTTGCTAACACACTATTCATATTACGAATTAAATACTTCCTGCTCTACTAAATAGCTCAGCATGTCTTTCAGGTCGAAGTGCTAAGGCCACATCTCTAAGCTGCATTTTTAGTGAAATTGTTGTAACTAGTGGCAGATCTAGAAATTATTTTCTGGGGGTGACTCAATCCTTTTTGAAACTTTGAAATTATAATAGAAAACATACTCTAGGTAATTAAATGGTAGTAACGCGAGAACGTCAGGATAGCCCAGTTAGTGGAAAAAAGTACCTTCGCAGAATAACATAGGCTGACAATCACTTAAGGCTACATAGGAAACAACCCACTTAAGGAACAGTGGGAGAGCAGTAAGATGAATTACCAATACTACTCGCTGGTTTTATATATGTATGGAACACATTCATGGTATTAACCTGGAAAATCCACACGTGACGTAGCAAAAGATATACAGTGTGTCCAAGATAAGGATGCACAGCATGGGGATCTTGAAAACGGTAAGAGATACAGCATCGGTTAAATGGGATGAAAGTTGGCTATTTATAGGCAAAATCTAGATATCTTGGATAGTTTCAGAGATATTTAAAAAAAAGTAGATTTTTCGATTTTCGTTATTATTTTTTCTTTTATTTCTTTGAAGAGATATCGGAAAACTAAAACCACTTTTTCATTTCCACTTTTTGTTCTTTATTAAAATACGCTAACAAAACTCCTGTGCAACGTTTCGGTTTCGAGTAACCATCATCCACATCATTTTTTTTATAGGCAGAAAAACAATTGAAAATTGTTTTGAATAGCTCTTGTCACGATTCTAATGATGTAAACATGATAGGGTTATTTTGGTTTTCGTTTTTTTGTGTTGAACGCTGCTGTGGCCAACTGTAGTAATTGCTGTTCATCTTCAAAATTTTGGTTCAGCACATGATTCGTGACATAACCCCAGAGGAAAGAAATTTAACGGTGTTAGATCAGGTGATTGTGCTGGCCAGGGTACTGCAGAATGCATTAATTTATAGCATAAAAAATCAAAATAACCGTATCATGTTTACATCATTAGAATCTTGACAACAAGAGCTATTCAAAACAATCTTCAATTGTTTTTCTGCCTATTTAAAAAAATGATGTTGATGATGGTTACTCGAAACCGAAACGTTGTACAGGAGTTTTGTTAGCGTATTTTAATAAAAAACAAAAAGTGGTTTTAGTTTTCCGATATCTCTTTAAATGAATAAAAGAAAAAATAATAACAAAAATCGAGAAATCTACTTTTTTTAAATATCTCTGAAACTATCCAAGATATCTAGAGTTTGCAAACGCCAACAAAAAGGTCCTATAAATAGCCAACTTATATCCCATCCCAGTTAATGAAAGCCAATCATATTTTTGTCCAACTCTTAAATTGCCGGGAAACTACGCTTTCCGACTTCTTCTCGAGTCAGTTTTGCAAGGGTTGCTCCCGCAGCTTGAAAAGTGAGACAAGCGCACTCCCGTGTTTGTGCTAATAGTCTGAAAATTGAGAAAAATTTATAAGATCGAAAAGGTATGTTTTCGATTCCGCTTTTCGGGATATTTCAAAGTCGTTTGGAACTACAGTGGAACTCCCATAAGTCGAACTCCGAATTTATTGCGTCCTCTTGCACTTCGTATACTAATTGAACGTAATTTTCCGTAACTCGTATTTTCTATAACTCGAACTAATAATCGCGCCCTTTGGAATTCGAGTTATGGAGGTTCCACTGTATCTATTGAGGTATTATAAATGTATTAACCTGAGTGAAACGTGCTGTGAATTTACTCGTCTTTATATGTTAAGTAAAGTGACGATTTCCTTGATAACCAAGATGCGTCAACTTTGTAGTATCATATAAATGTACTTCCACTCTGACCTACGGAACAATTCGACTATTTACACAACGAAGCTTGCAAATTCCAGTTATCTGTTTCCCGTATTGACCTCTTGCAGATGGTGGATGTCCGTAGCTACACGGAAAACCCTACGTTTCCCCGAGTCCCGTTATATTTTTGCAGAGAAAGCGTGCTGCCTCTTGTGCTGTAGGAAAAACCTTTTATTATCGTCAATTTCCAGTGTGGAAAAATTGTATGTACGTGGAGAAGTTGCGTCGACATTGTGGTTATTAGGTGAAGTTTGTAAGTGTATTGAAAGGCCAAGTGTCGTAAGAAATGTTCAGTAATTTCTACTTAAAATCTGGATACCAATAGGATTAGTTCATGTTTTCCGGTAAAAGTTATTCTGATTTTTTTGTACATTGTGAAAGATTTCTGCGAACTGTCGCCATTTGGTAGCTGTAAATCGGTTACTCACCAATGTAATTTTCAAGTGGTTCGCCACAGTTCTTTTTTTGGTATTACAACTTAGCGAATATTCTGAGGAGATGTCTTGGTCGCCCGGTAATATATATGAAAATCTTGGCAGTTACCGGCCCTGGACGATTAGTTTTCCAATATTGTAAATATAGAAGCCTCACTCCAAAAGGTAAACTTTGTCAATTTTGTTCGCAATTCTGCAAGAGCCTCACTCCAGTGAAAAACCATACAAGAAATAATGTAATTTAGGATCTCAAGCAAGTAATGCTCATTAAGTAACTAAACTTGGTTGTAGTAAAACATTTGGTGTTATAGATATATATATATATATATAATATAATGTTTTACTACAACATCCTGTATATATATATATATATATATATATACAGGATGTATCCTTAACGGTGGATAATCTGTACACCATATGAATCTACATCAAAATCTGAATCAAAAGGCTAAATACATTTTTTGCCATAAATTCATAGTTTTTAAAATATGGCCAATTAAAGGCTTTTAAACTTGACAACGCTGTATGATATTTTACTACGGTGACTGGTTGTTAACCTATTGCTTTCCATTAATAATTTCATAGCAACAACAAAGCAGTATTGCAACATATTTTTAAAGATCCCACAGCAAGTATTTAACAATAATAAGAAGCGGATTACAGACAGACTATTAAGAAATAAACAAAAATATTACCGAATTCTTCTTTTTATTATTTAAACTACAAATAATTGTAATTATTTCGTTTTGTTTATTAAAAACAAAGAAGTTTTAGTAAAGATTAGGAACATTAATAACTTCGTAATGAAGAAGGTTTCGTCAAAATGATAATATTAATATAGAACAACGTGGTGTAAATATTATCCGCCATTAAGGATACATCCTGTATAAAAGATGAATTAATATATTAACTAGACTGGAAAAACGATAGGTGTGACGAACTTATTCTCTCTGATCTTTCACATGTGGTGTTGTCGTTTAATATCTACGAACTTTAAACGTAGCATACTAGTAAGTTGTTTCAGAGAACGAACCGCCTTGGATACAGCTGTCAAAGGCCTTCACCTACATACAACGCGTTTAGCATTATTCCTTATTGGGAACATAAGGGCTATAGTTCCGAGCAGTACAATCTCGACCTCTCGCTTTTGTTTGTTGTTCGGACTTCCTAGTTTGAACTTGAAAAACTTTCAGTATAGTGACCTGGAAAAGGAGATTAGCTGCAGGATTTCCTTTTCCGAATTAGGTCAAGGACAATTAACTGTAGCTGGCCCCCACTAAACCTTCAAATTTACTTAAGTTCTCGATTCACCTTCTACCGATCACCACCACACATCGCCAACAACTCGTCTCCTGCCATTCAAAGAGTTAGTTCAAAGTGGCATACCGTGTTGATATTGTGTTGCGTATATCGAAGGGTCACTAAACCCGTATTTGCACGTAACAAGCTGCTGGTAGTTTTAATATCAGTAGGATAAGACGAGACAGTACATAAAAAGAAGATTTTTTCAAATTTGGGTTTGTCTGTTTTTGGTAAAATTCTCAAGCACTTTTTAAAGATATTTGCTTTTTACGAAGATCTTTTTGGTCGTTTAGTAATTTAATTTTAAATTGGTACTTTTCTAGATTTATAGCGAAGGCTTTTGTCTTGTCTGTATTTTATTTTGGTGCAGTGGTCTTCAAACAAACCTAATTTGGTTAGTACAATTAGTAAGTTATAATCTTTATAATCTGTAATCTACATTTGATCTTCCGAAAGGTAGAAAGTGGTAGTAAATACGGGACAAAGTTTAAAATACTTTAAGTAACACTTAATCTTTGTGAAGATCAGTAAAAAATAGTTTAGTATATTCACTTGTGCCGTAGCAGTACGTATCATAATATATATAGAAAACAGAAGTGATTCTGATTGTTATATCTAGAAAACAATTAACATTTTAGCGCTTTTTATGTCCAAGTAACGATCTGTCGTACTCTTGTGAAGATCGCCTGACTTTATCTAACAGTTCGCTAACAGACAGTCAACCACCTAACCATTCAAAACAATTTTCAGTTTATAATTATAATTTTATTATATTATTTAGGTATTTACCATTTTCTAGATTCAAGCAAGTAAGTAAACGTTATAAAGCTGCCTAAGGTGGCCGACAGTTTTGGAGTTAATCTTCTCTTTAATCATCAAATAATGAACAATTAGAGTTAAAAGACGAAGAATCACAAGCATAAAAACAGTAAGATGATAACAATGGCGATGAAGGATCAAACCAAGTCGTCGGCTATGATATCATTAGAAGATGATCTCGAGACCCAAGCGATTTCCAGTCAAAGTTGGATCTGAAACAATCTCATGTAGGACAGCTGGAAGAGGCGATAACACTAGTCTCACCCAAGACGTTCCATTTGCAGACCTTCAGAAGACCGCAGTAGCTGGACTTGGTGACTATAGACAACACTCTTCTCATGATATCATTGTCCAAGTAACTCGCTGTGCTGAATGTTGAAGCTGCAGACCGGAGGTACCAATCTCTAGTAAAAATGGGAAATCGGCTCGAGTGGTAGTGATGAATAATGAATAAGTTGATAAATCAAGATGGAGCACCAGCCAAAGTTCTCGTTCGTTAGCGTAACACAAAAAAGCCAGTCAATGCGCAGTATTTGCGTACGTAAATATTCAGGGTGGTATAAGACGGCAGGAGAAAGCAAGAAATGGGAAAGGTCTTTAAGTGGTTGAAGAACCGTTGTTATAACGAGCTCTTTGGGACGTGGATAGCAAACTGGCTTAAATAGAGGTGGTTAAATGATGAACGAGTAGCTGAATCGAGATAGAGCATTAACCAAAGTTCTCGCGCGTCCTCAAAACACAAGATATCGGTTAGCTTGCAGTATTCGCGTACACAGACCTCATTCTCTTAGGGCACTATAAGGGCAGAAAGAAGCAAGAATAGTCTTCGTCACATGGTCGGGGAATCGGGATCAGAACGAGCTCGTTAAAACGTGGATAAGGACGGCATACCGCGTAAAACCCAAAATCAGGTAGTGTCGAGAGTGTAGTTTTAAGGATTTGTGGTGTCATCAATAAGTGATGAGTTAATTATCAAAAGACATCCAGCCAACACGACGTAACAGTGGCGGAGCTTATTTTGCAAAAGTATGAAGTTAATGGGCAATGGTGATAAAAAACGGTAACTCACTTTCTAGAAATATAATCGGTAGCGAAGAAAAAATAGTGTTGCCAAGTGTTGTGGGACTTCGGTGGCTTGCGTTGTGTCTCGCCCCTCCAGGATCCGTTGTAAAGCCAACCTGGAGAACTCGGATAGTTTACTTCACTCTTTCGCAAAAAACCAAACTCTTTTATACATTTATTCCAATCAAAAACCAATTTCTTTAAGACCAGGCAATCGCTCATCTTCGCAAAAAAGCTTAAATTGGGTCTCTCAGCTTGTTAAGTTACCACGTTTAGTAGTAGAGCTCGCAGCCCAGAAAAGATATTTTCTGTCGGTTAACCTTTGACAGTTTCTAAGTCAATCAAAATTTGTGACACTTTTTGCATCTTGTGCACGACTATAAATATATAGCTTTAGCTGATTTTCTTGGAGCTTAACTTTATAGAATTTACGTCCAGTTTTGGTCGTATTACTTCTCCAAAATTAAGTACAAAAAGTTTATTTCAGGGTTAACGACTAAAATCTTCTACTTGGCTCACTTCTTAACCATTACTCGGTAACTCAACTGTATGTTTATTTATAGAATAGGATGGTTGTTAGATTAATTTTTGGATTTCGTTCAAACCTCATACTCTTGTCGTCATCACTGTGCAATGTTATCTTTCGGTTTTGGGAATTCGCTAATTGGAATTTCTATTTGCCCTGTAGGAGATGTTTTTTGTAAATATGCCAAATTATTGTCATATTTTCTTCTGGTTAATTCTCATTGCATATTCTCCACTTACGACTTAAGACCACCAACTATATCTAAAACGGTGTAACTCGAAGTCAACTTCGATTTCACTCTACGCGTGACAATTTACGTTAAAATATAGATAAATTTAACCAGAGGTACGACCAAGCAAAGTACTATGAAACAGTTGCAAGAGAAACGAACGTTGTACATAAATGATTAATATAATCCAGTAATACGTCAGACATGTTTATTATATTATTGCGCAGGTAGTAGGGATACACCTAAAGTAACTAACACTGTACAAATAAACAGAATAGCAAAACTGGAAAACAAAAAAGAACATTCAGTTCTAATCAAGCATAATACACATTTCTGTAGATATAAATCGAGTTAGCCATGTAGAACGACGTAAAACCGTAGTGATACCTTAGTAAGGTAAACTAATTCTCTATTCATGCAATGCCACTACTCTTGTCCAGTAAAGGAATCCACTAAGCTACACTAAACTAATTTACTAATTTTCCTTGTTAACATTTATGGACCCTTCTAACATACTACAACTTGTAAATAGCGTAGAATGGTATTATGAGTTTATGACAATGTCTGAAATTTCCCTAACAATTTTATAACTAATTTAATTACAAGTTGTATGTACAAGGTCTACATAAAAAAAAGCTCCAACACATATAAAGTATATGACAGAACAATAGAATAGAAAAAGTCATACAATTTGTATGTAAATTAGATGCGATAAGAACTAAATTGGTAACAAATCTGGGGTTTGGGGATAGGATAAGCGGGAAAGTTTAAGACCGTGAGTTTACATTTGAATGGAACACGCGAAATCTTAATTATCGGATAAAATCTTTTAATTCATGCGATAACAACTTTCTGCAGGTTGAATTTGCAACACCGCAACTACAGTACGCCTATGCCTTTTGTCTTTTATAAAGAAGAAACGGAAGGAAATATGATATCGCTTGAGTAGTTTCAGCATTGTTTTATTCTTTGAGATACTGAAATGCGGGCACATTCACATCAAAACTTTGTAATTTAAACTCTTTTTATTTACACGAAAACGCTTTACGATTTTTAAACTCTGAGATGAAATAAATTGTAGGAGAAACTACCGAGAGTCTAAATCTGATGCGTGTGTTAAAACAAAAACATGCATAAATGTGAAAAATAGGTGCTCTCTTCAAGTAAATTTCCAAGGTAGCGAATTGAAGGAATATATATTGCTCTTGTGTTCTTGGGAGTCTGATCGTCGATTATGTTGGTGGTAGTTACGTGTTATCGTTGTAGCGCGTGATGCGTCAGAACGAGGAAGAGTAACCCATCTTCCTGAATCCTTCCATTAGCGTTTTATAACAGGGTTAATGATGTTCGTGTCACATCCGTCCTCATCAACGCCCAGACTAATGGTCCACGCGAGTGCAGACTCGTGTCCACTGCATTTACTCTATAAATAACCCTCGAGATTTTTGTTGACCCCTTCTCGAATAGATACAAATACAAAAAAGCGTAGAATTAATCCGAATTATTTATGTTTCTGTTACAATATAATTGGCTGTCAAAATGATGACTCATAATTTGAAATAAAAGTAGAAAGTTGGGAAAATGGAGGATTAGATTGCTCTTTACCCTCAGAAATACTCATTTTACTGTTTTATAGTGTCATTAGCAGTAAATTATCTTATCCCTTTTTAAAGTTGTTTTAATAATTAATTAACCTTTTTTGGTTCCCTTTATTTCTTTTGTTTTACATTTACTGGCTAAGTTTTTTGCTGTTTAATTACAGAATTTATTAGCACTTATTTTAATACCTTTCACCTGTTGATATTTCTTTGTTTGGATATTCTTGTTAAATCCGCTATACCAAAGCAACTTTACGAGGTTTGCTACAATTGAAATTCTTAAATTAACGATTAATAATCGGAAACGGACTTACTGCCAATATCAAAACTGGTATACTATAAATGGAAAGCAGAACATTAATTTACTGAAAGATTGTGCTTTTCCAGCTCAGTATTTTTTGAGTTTTCTAACCCAGGAATTTAAATAATATAGATAGTTTCCTGCAAAAAAATCTTAAGATATTTAATTTAGAAAAGTAGATTGTAATAAGTGCAATAAGTAATAGCAAACACTAAATTTAAACACAAGAACATTCACAAGATGATATGGGAGAAAAGAGGAAGAAATGAATCGTCAATCATAGACTACTTTTTGGTGGACAAGCAGATATGGAACACCCTTAAGAACGTAATAGTGTATCGAGGTCACAAAATAGGAAGCGATCACTACTTGTTAAAAGCAAAACCAAATCCTTGGTTCAAAGAGAAATGAAAAGAAGAAAAATGAAAACATAAAGAGCTATAAGTGGACACGAGACATAAACACCAAGACAAACTTGAAAAAACTTTTAATGAGATAGGATCAAAACAATAAACGTCGATCGATTGGGAAGTATTTAAGGGGGCGATAACAAACACGGCAAAAAGGTCCGTGGCACAACTACAATAAAAGAAGACAGGGTACAACAGACAGAACGGTGGAGTGACGATATCAAGCGCTGAATAAAAGATAAGAAAATAAAGCAAAAGAAATACTTCGCTACAAAAGGTGAAGAAGAGTACGAAGAATATAAAATAATAAGGAAGAGAGTTTCGGTTGAAATAAAGAAGTCGAAAAAACTGGCATGGGAGAAATTCGGGGAAAGGCTAAAGGACTCCTATAACGAAAATCAAAAACAATTCTTTAGTGTTATGAAAAATATGAGAAACAAGAAAAACCACATCTTCCAAGGTATTAAGAATGAAGAAGGCAAAATTCTATCAGATAAGAAACTAAGTATGGAAAGGTGAAAACAATTTTTCCAAGAATTGCTTACAAGCACGGATTTTAAACAAGAAGAAGTACAGAAAAAATTACACCTCCAAGTGTGAAAACAGAGGAAATAGAAATTAAGATGGAGGAAGTTGAAGAAGTAGTTAAAAACTTAGAGCTTGGGAAATCCGCTGGCATTGACAATATTACGCCAGAGATGATAAAATATTAGGTAGTCCCATTCAAACAGGACCGCGTTAGACCGCGTTTGCTCGCATATTACAAAGACAGTAGAGGGCGCTATAGCAAAGTCAGACTGTGACCGACGAGGTGTACCGAGACTTTCTGGCTCGCAATATTCCAAATTGGATGGCGGCACGCAACGTCAAGAAGCCCATTCTCGCACATGGCAATGCGCGTCCACACATTGCCAATGTGGTGCGTGAGTGGTTTGATCAAAACCAAATCGAAACAAGGATCCAGCCACCATATTCGCCAGACTTACAGCCATGTGATTTCAACTGTTTTGGCAATCTGAAGATTGGTCTAAGTGGTACTCGATATGCCAACTTTGATGTCCTCAAAAATAGGATTGATGAGGTTTTGCAAGATGGTTTGGGGCGTGGCTTATATCAAGGTGTTTCCATGATTCCTGAGAAATGGCAAAAGGTGATCGACAACGGTGGACAAAATAGTACATAAATCTAAAATATCATGAGTTTATCATTTGTAGTTTTTAAAATATTTAAATAAGTGTGTGGTCCTGTTTGAATGGGACTGCCTAATATATTGGATAATCAGGAATAGACGCACTGCATCAGATATCTATTTAATAAAGCGTTAAGAGAAAGCAAAGTGCCTGATGATTGGCAAACAGGAATAATAGTTCCTATATACAAGAAAGATGGTAGTAGAGAGTGTGACAATTACTGGGGAATATCACACTTAAGCGTGCCTGGAAAATTGTATGCAAAAATTCTTGAGAAAAAGATTAGAGAACTAGTAGACCAATCAATAGTGGAAGCACAGTGCGAATTTGGGAAATAGAAAGGAACGCATGATTTGATATTTACGATGAGACAGATTGGAGAACGAATAATAAAAAACAACAACGAAGCACATATATGCTACATCGACCTGAAAAAGGCTTTTGACAAGTTCAAGAGAGAAGAAATATGAAGTAATTTAAATAAGAGAAAAATCTCCCAAAAATAATCTTAGCTATGAAAAGCCTGTATGCCAATAGCAACTGCCTTGTAGAGTCAGACACGAAGCTTCAGATAGATCCCGTACTTGGAAAGGAGTAAGACAAGGCTGTATTCTCAGTCTCTTGCTGTTTACTCTAGTGATAGACGGCGTAATAAAAGAAGTTAAACCAGAATTAATAGATTACCATGTAGAGTACAGAAAGTTACAAGCTATAAAAGTTAATAAACTGGCGTTTGCAGATGACATGGTCCTAACTGGAAAATCCGTACGAGTTCTGCAAAATAATTTTATATCAAGGAAATAGAAAGGAAGTAAATGAAGTTGAATGCAAACAAGACAAAAACTATGATTATAGCAAAACACATAAGGAACCACCAAATAAGCGTTAACAGAACAAAACTGAAACAAGTCGGAAAATATAAACACCTAGGGACTATAGTTAATCAAACCAACAAAATTCCAAAAGAAATAAACATAAGAACCGAGGCAGCAGGCAGCAGGCAGACTCTCCAAGGCAATAAAATCAACATTTGTGGCAAAAACGAAAATCTCAGAAAGAATAAAAAAGACGTATATAAAATAATAGCAAGGCCAATTTTAACATATGAATGTGAAAGCTGGACGATAACGACCAATAAAACAAGAAGTAGAGTAAACGCCATAGAAATGAGATTCTTAAGACGCATAAGCAACAAGACCAGAAGAGATAGAATCCACAATAAAGAAATTAGAAGACAATTAAATATAACACCCATTCTAGAAAAAATAGACTAACGGCAGCTGTGACAACGGGGAGGAAAGGAAGAGAGAGGCATGGGACAGTGACATCAAATACCACCTTAAGAAAAGGAATGTGAGATGGGATCAAGCTAGAGAGGCTGCTTTGGGCAGGAAAGGGTTAAAGGAAATGTGCAGGAACAAACTACAACTTAACTAACCTTACGCCTAAGGGCAGATATGCTCAACGTTTAAGTAAAGTGAAATTGTAATAAGCTTTCTTTTCGCCTTATCAATTTTTTCTAAATATCTACGGTGTCATTATGTTAGGCAGATGCTAGTTAGCTGTGGAGATATCCTTTTTTTAAAATTTTGTTTGAAGTTTTTTTCCTTTTGAAATTGAACTGTGTCATTGTAAAAATATTATAAATGTATTCACTAAACGTTTCGTTCGATTTCTTAGAAAGCTTCTTCATGAGACTGACGAAGATCGTGATAACTAGGCACTAATATTGAAAGCGGGTTAACGGCTATGACAATGACAACACTTGTCAAGCAAATTGACTTTCAAATGGTTGGAAGTAAATGTTGTTGGGAGGGGGGGGGGGGGTGTAGATTTCCATTAATTTTCATATTAGGTGAGTTGCAATAACAAAAAAATCTTTAAGTCACTTCAATCCCATGACAAACAACAAAACTAGTTTCCGAGAACAGCCAGAATTAACACCTAGTGAACTCAACTTCGCGCTCTGTATTTTTTGCATAGAGCAGCCAAATGAGTAACTTAAAATGCTAGTAAAAGCTGCAAATAGAGCCACAACTTGTTTATAACATTTTCTTGCAAAAAACTTGCGATCATTAACTTTCGTGGTTTTGCTTATGATGTATCATAATAGATAATAATACTGACTTAGTGGTTGAGGGGTAATGGTAGTAGAAGTAATATACTCATCGTGGGCGTTTCTTTACCTTACGACAGTGGTGAAACCGGCGGGGGGACGGAAACAGTTTTTTTCTGAAGATTTAGATTTTATTCTGTTCTCTGTATTAATGTACACCAACCGATTAGAAATGATTTGTTTTATTTAGCAAATTTAGACTTTGGGTTGTCTACATTAAATCTGTAAACTGTATTATTTCCATTGAAATTAGACATGAAATAATTTTAGATAACTTGAACCGAAAACTAGAAAAAAAACTCCTCTTGTAGGCAGAGGTCCCTTGAAGAATGATCTACTAGTTACCGAATTAATTAGGTTAGTTGGTGTAGATCTGTTAACCTATTTCTGTCGTTGTTGTGTTATTTTGTTTAATTTCAATCAAGTTGTAGAAATTCTCTTTGTCTTTATAGTTGCTTTTAAGAAAATTGTTGTAATACCGTCTTCGTTTAAAGCATTTCACATGTAATTGCGTAGTTTCAAGAGAATTATTAATTGGAACTCTTTATGGGAAGTTAGAACAGTTTTTTTTATAAGGGAATTTTAAAACTATCTTTTACGGAAGCTTTTTATGGAGGCTTTTCTTGTAGCCAGTGGCATCTTAACTTAATGCACTCAATCAGGCGTAAAAGGTTTCCCTCGAACTTTCAACCACCAGCTACACATGGGGGTTTCCCTTGGGCACATAACTGTGGATCTCGTGCCTTAGGTGCCTTGCTAGAAAGATGACCCTGCTTGTAAATCTAATTTTGCAAACTGAAGTAGGAATGGTAGTGGTAGAAGTAGCGCCGTTCAAATTGCGTTTTATTTGTGTGCCTTGTTTAGATCATTAATATTACGAGTATTGTTTACATTTTTGTTCCGTCCTGCTTTACAAAATGGAAGAGGTTTTGGGTCTAGCAGAATCGCAAGAGTCTAAAGCGAAGAATTCTAGAGACGCCAACAAGGAAACGGTAACTGCAGACTCTTTATTTTTTAAAGTACGAGTGATTTTATAAGATTCTTTGTGGCAATCTTTTTATTCATGTCACTCATTACCCATATAATT
>VTPC01007472.1:30733-48643 GCA_011009095.1 Ignelater luminosus
GTTTTTAGAAAAAGTCGCACGTATGTTAAAATAAATATTGTACAAAATAAATTTGAAAAAATACTTCCAACAAAGATTTAATAAGGGAAAATAACTAAAAATATTTGTAATACATTAAGACAATAGGAATTCTTAAAATAATATTACAAAGTCTAGACGTTTCATTTTCTATACAACGTTTGTAAATAATAGCAGCAAGTGGGCTTCACCCATCAAATTGTACGCCAAACTTTTTTTTGTTGTATTGTTAATATACATATTGTTGTTTGCATGTTTTGATTGGAGCTCTTTTAAGTAGAGAACAGTGGCAAACCACTAGAAGCTCGACATCCGCTGAGGCCGCTGTGCAGGTCTTGGGTTCTCCTGTTGTTTAAATGTCACCAAGTTACTAAGTATAGAGTAGGCTTTGTTATCAAATTGCTTCCACTTGCGTCTTATCGAGTTTACTAAGTTTACCAAAACGTCCATATAGTAGATTCATGATAAGGCCTTACTATTTAGAGACATTTGGCATCTAGTTACATTGATCCATTTCTCTACGTTGTCCCAATCTCCGTCCTCACGAGCTAGCCACATGGTAGTTGAAATTTATGTTAGGGGTAAATTTTCGTTCTAGATCATTAATTTCCATTTCTCCCCTAATAACAGGCATTATTGCTGTTGGACTTAAAAACTACTCTCTGTTTTAATACTGACTTTCAGTTACTCGATCCTCCTTACAAGTTTATCATTAAACTACACACATAATACAGATAAAGCTCCATTTTTTAATGTTTAGTCAACATTATTTGAATTGATCAAATACCATTATTGTAGCTTCGTATCAATTCAAAGTTTGAACATAACAAGTATAAAATAATGAAAAACCAAACTTATAATTACAGTATAGTTTAAGATTCGAAGGTGACAACAGGATTTTCGAATAATAGGAAATAAATTTATAAATAATCCATTGAAAAAAGCTTTCACTTATCTTAACTTGCTCTTAAAAAGAAACTAACACCGTGGTGAAACGAAGAAATCGAAAACTTGGTAAAACAAAAAAAGAAAAGTTGGAAAGTTTATCTGCACAAAAGAAATAACAGAAGCTATGAAATATATAAAGAACACAGAATGAGAGTAAAAGAAAAAGTGAAGGAGGTCAAACAAAAACGCTGGGAGGAGTTTGAAAACTCAAGGACAGGGAAACTAAAAAATACTATATAGAACACTTAAGAGCCTAAGGAAAGATCAAGACAGCAAAGAAGAGTACAATTTCATCAAAGGTAAGGTTGGCAAACTATTAACAAGCCAGGAAAAGATTAAAGAGAGATGGTTTGAATACTTCAGTGAATTGTGGGAAGGCAAGAGAACATAAGTGGGGAGCACAATATAAACTAAGGCAGAACAAACAGCAACCTAGAGGAGGATGGAGATAACACGTATGAGGAGGTGGCAAAAGCACTGAAGTGTCTGAAAAATGGCAAATCTGCAGGAGAAGATGGGATTAAATCTGAGATGCTTAAACATAGGAGATAGTAAGGAACTAGGCAACTACACAAATTAATGGTAAATGTTTGGAAAAAAAGAATATACCCAATGATTTAAGACTTACAGCAATCGTACCAATACCAAAAAAAAGGGGAGAGCACGCTATGTAGCCACCACAAAGGCATTTTTCTACTAGGTGTAGTTGCCAAAGTATATGAGCGAATTTTTGAAAACAGACTAAGACTGCAAATAGATGTAATGTTATTTTATAATATTGCATATACAGTGTGTTCGAAACGTATGGAATATCCTATATATCTCAGTAAATATGCATTTTATGGAAAGATGTTTTCTATAAAAGTTGTTTAGTATTTAGTTTTACATTACAGGGCAATACCAAATAACTATTTTTTAAAAAAACAAAAGCGCAACGAATAATGCCTGAATTTTTTTTTAATGGGAAGGTATCCCTTTATTGTACTCATTTGGTAGAGAATGTTTTTCTCCTTTTAATGATGTAAAACTTTGATACACTTGCATAAGTAAATTTTGATTAAAACGCAAAAAATTGTTTGAAAGTTTATTTCAATATTCATCTGTTACGAATTGAAAATTTTGTATAACTACACTCTACAGTTCATAGAAGGTGTTCAAAGTGTGCACCATTCACAGCTTGGCAATGACAAAGTCGTCTTTCAAATTCGTTTACTGCATTTTGAATCGTTTCTGGTGTGATAGCTCTAATCTCTGTTCTAATACGGTCTTTTTGTTTGTTTCAATATCTTCAGGCATATCGACATAAATCTTATTTTTGAGATGGCCCCACAGAAAAAAAATCAAGTGGACTTAAATCCGGCAAGCGAGTTTTCCATTCTACTGCACCTCTTCTGCCTATCCATCGATAAGGGAAAGTATTATCAAGAAACTGTCGGACATTAATTCCGAAACGAGGAGGAGCCCCGTCTTGTTGCAATCATATTCTGTTATGGGGTACATCTGGATCTAGTTCATTAGGAAATGGAACAGATAAAGCAGGAACTAAGTCAAATCTTAAAAAATCAAGATAAGCATCCGCTATTAAATTATGTTCTATAAAAAAAAGATCCCAAAATTTGGGTTCCAATAATTCCTGCCCAGACATTGACTTTCTGCTGATATTGAGTGTGCTCTTTTACATACCAGCCAGGATTTAGCGAAGACCAGTAGCGCGTGTTTTGTTTGTTAATGGTTGCCATTCAAACAAAACGTTGCCTCATCAGTGAAGACGATATTTTTATGAAAATTTGCATTTTCCTAAAGCCTATGTGTTATTTCTTCGCAAAATTGCAATATTCGATCTAAATCATCTTTTAATAATTCTTGAACTATACAAGGTTTATACGGATCTCCTTTCTTAGAACTTCGTGTGCAGTGGATTTCTTCAAAATATGTTCACGAGCAATTTGTCGAACAGAAACATGTGGATTTTCCACGACAGCCAACATTATATTCTCACGTTGTTCATTACTTAGAGCTTTAGGTCTGCCCGTTTTTGGACGATCTTTGACAGAACCTGTCTCATGAAATTTATGCAAAACCTTACTTAGCGTAGACTGAGAAATATGGTATTCGGGGTGCACGTTATTAAACAAATTGCGGACTTCCTCCTGTGTTCTCCTTCTGTCTCCATATCCCAGCATCATTAAAATTTCGATACGATGTTTTTCTGATAAATGATCCATAGCAAGTCGTATTTTTGTAACTTTGTTATCCTCACCTTAATCAAAATGCTTAAATTAATTAAACAAATAACTTTTCGCTTCAGTTCGGTTATTAACTGACATTTCTACGATGCATTCAATTGTTGCAACAAACAAAAGTGTACCACACCGACCATATTGTGACTAGATGGTATTGAAAATTTAAAAGACCGCGTCTGGAAAGGTAACAGATGAATAAATAAACTTTGAAGCGTTATTCAAACAATTTTTTGCGTTTTAATCAAAATTTACTTATGCAAGTGTATCAAAGTTTTACATTATTGAAAAGAGAAAAACATTCTCTATTAAATGAGTACAATAAAGGGATACTTTCCCATTAAAAAAAATTGAAGCATTATTTGTTGCACTTTTGTTTTTTTAAAAAATAGTTATTTGGTATTGCCCTGTAATGTAAAACTAAACACTAAACAAATTTTATAGGAAACATCTTTCCATAAAATGCATATTTACTGAGATATATAAGATATTCCATACTTTTCGGACACACTGTATATCCGGACTCTGCTTTGAATTTCGTTCCGAACGCATTTATTTAGTATTAATTTATTATTTTATTTCGTCTTAAATGCTTGCTAAATTGTTTATGTTGTCAGAAGATGTTTCTTTCAAGGTTTGTTAAGTTTTAATCACCATGTGTACGGGCCTTATTTTAGTGTGGAATTGTTTTGTAGGCGTCTAAACATCTTTATGGCAATATTAATTTGCAGAAATTTTATTTATGCTTCAGCATTTTCTTATCAAAAGAAAGGCTGGTTTACAGTCGAAATATAAAAGTTAGAATTTTTCCATAATCTATAGTTCTGAGCATATTTAGTTACATAATACAGTGTATGTCTGGCTTTGATTATCTTGAGACGTTTATACGTCAAAAAATTTTTTTGGCGTGCCTCGGGGAGTCTTAGCTTGTTCATTAGCAGAGACGGTTTGGCCGCAAGACCGGTATATTTGATTCGCCTGTTAAATATATAAAATCAAAGTTTACCGTGAATTCGATAGAGTTAAGTCTTTGTGGATTATGACGTGTTCCCAAAGAATAATTACGACATTCTCGTTTTATCAAATTACTGAGTTCATGAGTAGTGGATAAGAATTTCTAAATTTTTGTTTGCAATTCAGTTGTCGTCTTTAATGGACATTGTTTTGGTTAACAACGGTTTCGGTAAAAACTCCATTATCGTGATGTATTTCTAATCACTTGTTTTGTGTGATGTGTTAGCAACAAGCTTCGTTTTATTTGCAATTTAGTTGCCGTCGGTATTTCGGGAAAAATCTCTTGTGTGTTGACCACGAATGCAGTAACTTTGATGTTTTTATTCTGTATAAATCTTCGTATCTGAAAATAATAATCGACACTGTGTTGTGAATAAATAATTTGTAAGAACAGTCACAGGCGCGTGAGCCACAAACTTGACAGCGTGCGAGCAAGCGTTGTCCACTAAAAACCATCTGAAGCCTGGTCGCTACAGCTTATTATCTCGAAGAATCCTCCCGGACCCATGTTGACAGATTTTGAAAAGCCTAGGATTTAGCATGTAAGGTATCGATTATATTATTGTTTGTAGTCAAATTTCATTGGTGTTTAGTAATAAATTTAAAGTTTATGAAAAAGTGTGTCTCTGAGATTTAATTTGAAAGTTACAGTAATTAGTTTTTGTAAAACGAACGTTCGAAGGTAGAATTAAGTTTTAACTATACGTTTCTATTTTATGCTAATTAAAAGCAGTTATTTAGCTTGTGCTTGTTTATGAATAAATATTCACTTTGGAAATTTATCAATGTTGTATAAGTATTTGATAGTGAAATCACAAAATTTATCTTTCTAACGTATATTTATGATTTGAATGAATATTTAACCTTTTTTTTGAATATTACCAAACAGTAGCGAAATATTAAAGAGGAGACAGTAAGACAAGAAACACAGATTTAGAGTGAGAAAGAAAATGTACTCTCGTTTAAAGGGTCGTTCGTTTACTTAAGTTACTGTTCGCAAGTTGACGCAACTTAAATCTAGGTTGCTGAGTACCATTAGCATATTTGATTAGCGCGCGTATTTCAGCACGCAAAACACGTGTGAAGCTAACCTCACTAACCACATACCAACCATCCTAACTATTCGCTTTTCCTAAATGCGTGTAGTGTGTTGTAACAGTGAAAGAATTTTGTGCACAAATCGTATCGTATATGTAGTGAACATTTTGATAACGATATGTTTCTTAACATTGAAAAAACACTATTGCTTCCATTGGCCCTGCCAACAGAATATATACAAAGAATTAACACATGTAAGTTATACTAAATAACTTTAAGCCTGTTTTTTTGTAACTGATAGATTAAATATATTTTCAGTGAATGACCCATCAACTTCAGACACACCTAATCATGAAATAGGAATTGTACAAAACAATCATGCACCAATGAAGGAAATAAAAATTTTGCAAAATGTAGCATTAGGTAAGCTATTTGAGTACCTACTGTGATTTTGAATGTCTACAAAAATTTAGAATTTCCTTTGAATGCATAAAACTTTATGTTTTTAAAGCAGACTTAAAATTCAAACACAACCTTAATTTTTGTAAGTAAATTAAATTCACTTCTAGTAAAATCATCAACTTCAGGAAGTGGTAAAAGAAAACTGAAACAAAGCAGCGAGATACCCATAAAAAAAATAAAAATCTCGAAGGTGTTGTATTAGGTAAGCAAATTTGAACGTTTAAGATAGATACATATAAAAACAAATATTATTTTAAGGATTTATAAGTATTTTAGACTAATGACTAATAATTAATTAAATGAGAATTTAAATTGTTATCTTTTAAAATCTATTAATCTGACAGTACCTTTCTCTTTTAGAGCCTTGCCAGCCTCTGAATTCTATAATTCGACAAACTGCAGATGATAAAGTTCTGGAAGAAATACCTTTGCAGTCCTCTGTAGAAACTCAAACCTGTGCATCTTTATCATCTCTATCACTCAGAAAAGAATGTTGAGAAGTAAAATCAGTTCAGTGGGAAAGGACAAGCAGCAACTTAGCAAGGAGACAGAAAAATTGTCTAAAAAACAAACTATGCCTCCTAATCAAGAGGATTTCAAGAACTTGTGTGATATTTTTCTTACAAAGAAAATATCAAGCTTTGTTAAAGTTCAGTTGAATTTAATCAACAGAAGTGCCCAAGGAAGGCGATATTCTGATGAATTTAAAAAGTTTGCAATATCCTTATATTTTTTGGGGTCAAAGTGTTATCGTCAACTACAAAAAACATTCTGCTTGCCATCCCCAAAAGCCCTACAAAGATTTGTTGCAAAAATCAAATTCTCTACTGGCCTGAATGAAGATTTATTTGCCTTTTTAAAACTAAAAGTAGATAAAATGAGTCCTGAAGAGAAAATTTGTATTTTGTGCATGGATGAGATGTCCTTAAAGTGAAATTTATTTTATAACTATGGGGTTGATGAAATTGTAGGTTTTGAGGATCATGGTGTAAGAAAAGCAAATATTTCTGCAACCAGCGAAGCGATCATTATGGCAAGGGGTATTAGAACAAATTGGAAACAACCATTGGCCTACATATATATTGCGAAAAATTGCTCCGCTGACCAAAGTAAAGTTATTTTGGACAAATTAGTTTAACAAATGACAAATATTGGTTTAAATGTAGTTACTTTAGTAACAGATATGGGTTCCAATTTTATCGAACTTCCTAAAATGCTAGGAGTTACCCCAGAAGATCCCACATCTATATTGGGTAATAAACTTTTATTTTATTTCGACCCATCCCATCTGATTAAAGCAATTAGAAACAACATGCTGCAAAACAAATTTAGGTGGCCCCACAAAAAAACTAACTGGAAATATATTGTAGAATTCTATGAAAGGGATAAACAAATGAAAAATCGTTGTGCGCCTAAACTAACAAAACCGCATGTAGAACCAACAGCATTTGAGAAAATGCGGGTAAAATATGCCACTTAAACGTTAAGTGCAACTGTGGCGGCAGGCCTAGAGACCTTGATTAATTTAAAAGCACTACTTGGAGATGCTGTTGGGACAGTGGAATTTATTGCACATTTCGATCGACTATTGACATGTTTAATTCCTCCAACCAACAAAAAACAATTTAATAGGCTTTTTAGTGGACAGCCATTTCAAATTCAGTTTCTAGAGGAAACAGTGGAATTTTTAAAAACAATAACAGTAGTAAATAAAGATGGGAAAATATCACAAGTTATATAAAATGTCTAACTTGCTGGCAAATATCGATTAAAGCATTGATTAAATTCTAGGGGATTTTAAAGGAGCATGGGTTTTCATTTTTTTACACAAGAAGAATCAACCAAGATGCACTTGAAAATCTCTTTGGAGTTGTAAGGCAACAAGGGGGCAATGCTTTCAACCCAACCCCCATTCAGTTTCGTCGTGCTTTCCGACAAGTATTTTTGGCAGAATTTCTGCATTCAGAAAAGATGAACTACGCTGAAGACCTTGATCAACTGTTAATGAATATATCAACTTTTACACAAAATGAGAATTTATCAAGATCATCTGAAGAGACACTTACTGTCAATGATGGAGAATCATTTCTAGTAGAGAACTGTGATTATCATGACAAAAGTCTTCCTGAACAAAATGCATTTAAATATGTTTTTGGATATTTAATAAACACACGCATTCTTGTGATGTTTGCAAAAAATTTGCTGTTGAAGATCAGGAATTAAATGAGGGTAATTTGTTCATTTATTTTGAAGCCTACAATAAGCAATATAGCACATCTGTAGGATTAAAAACGCCACATGAAAGTTTTTATAATTATATATATATTTATTAGAAACAGTTTTTTTAGAGCATACTAAAGAATTGTTAACTCTGTCCAGAATTGCTTGGAAACTATATAATTTATGTAGAAAAGTAACAGGTTTTAAGCACCCTTGTAAACATTTTCCTGTGGACTATTTAATTAAATTATTTATTTGTTTCAGAACATTTTATGTTGTAAAATATAGTAATATTAACTTTAAAGTATAAATAAAAATTTATTGTGTGTAGTATAATAAATTATAATTTTACCACAAATCAAAGGCTTATTTACAAAATAACTTAAATACTGACAGGTGTATAATGCAACTATGAAATTTTGTGTGAATTCAATAATTTATTAAAAACAATAAATCTATATGTGTATTTTTTTCCTCTAATAAAGACGATGATTATTATTATTATAAACATATCCTTCTTTTCTAATCATATTCTTCTGCTCAGTGTAAACAGTCAACACTTTATGACTTCATGCTTCATACTGCTTTTACTGTAGACAGCTGTAGATATGAATTTAAATTTAGCGCCAAATTGTACTCCAGTTTAAACGGAGGGTAGTTTCAAGGTCATAGAAATTTGAAGACAATGAACAAAAGATTTTAAGGCAGTGTCTCCTCTTTAATATTTCCCTACTCTTTGATATTACTTTAAACCCTACGAATTCAAAAAACACACTTTACACTCGAGTTGTATACAATATTTTTTGCACGAATTTATTTAAAAAAAAATAATAAAAAAAAACCATTGACGGTAGATTAAAAAGTGAAGTTTGCCAAGATCATAAGAACGTATAATGAATTCATTATGACATCGATACAGCTTTATAACATCGATACGTCAAATTAATTGCAAATGTTTATAATTGTCAACTTTTGACATTGACGAGTTGTAAAACGCCAACTTTACAGGCGGCCGTGCAAAAAGTTCATATGTGTCCTACTGATTTATATCTGTAAGGGCTTTTATTTGTGTACTTATTCTTATTCTCCAAACAGTGTAAACCAGTCATTGAATCCTCAGGGAATTGTGCATAAACAAATTATTGTGAATAAGATTAATATATTTCAGTTTGAAACCTTGATGTTCATGAATGACCAGTAAGCTCCAGACTGTTTAAACATTTTTGTTTTTAATAAGTGAGGGTGCATAAATTATTTACCTCCCGTAAACTTGTGTGTAATAAGCATTTTTGAAGCCAGAACGTCAAATAATGTGTTTTAAGCAAATACATAAGTAAGGTGTCTAGTGTGAATATTGCAAGTGAGTCCATATACAGGGTGTTATTTTGCGAAGGGCCCATATACAGGATGTTGATCGACGAGAAGCTACGTTGATCGAAACATTGTTTTTTATTTTTAACTTTTGGCGCCCTTTTAGTTAACATTTTTATATCTGGTTTGAGTTTTTTTATGAGCTTGAGCAAATTATTTTACAGTTTTGAGGCAAGTTCATCTTGAACCACGCCCGTTTTCGACTTAGAGCTACGAAATTGAACATCTTGCGTTATCCGTAACGGGCATCAGGCCTCTTTTCTAGGTTTTACCCGTTGCATAGAATCAAAGATCCAAGGAAATCAAGCTGGTTTTTGCCAAGGGTGAAGAATACAAAACTAGATATTCTGTATGCGACAGATAAGCGAGCGAGCAATGCTAGGAGAAGATAAAGTATACATGTGTGCAATAAAATAGAAAAAGCTTTTGATACGCTGCCCAGAGAGCGGATTTGTAGTTGTGTGGAAGACTACGGTATTACAACAGGATTACAGAATAGAAATACGGCAAATATGGTTAGCACAACAGCAGGAAAGACTAAGAAGTCTTTTACCAAAAATAGAGTCAGGCAAGATGGAATCTTGAGCTCACTACTCTTCATAATGGTCTTGGACTAAATAGTAAGGAAGGCAAACAAGAAAAATAAGGGTTTTTGGGTGAGCGTGAGAAAGTTATTCGCGATTCTAGATAACTATGCGACTCTAGCGGTGGTGGCGTTATGGCAAGATTAAGTTTGACATCGCATCAAATTTGGTTCATCCGGTTTTATCCTCTCCGTGACGTCATAAGATTACAGCGGTAAAATAGGTTTAAATCGTGAATGTCACATAACGATAAAAAGATTTTTAAACGCAGACGATATGCTGCTGTTTGCGTCAAGTGCGAATGAGCTACAGACGGCGATTCAGAGATGAAGTATTGTTATGGAAGAGCACGGTATGTAAAAACGCACCAAAAGCGGAGATGATGGTGATCTCAAGAGAATGCGAGTGCATAAACATACTCCTACATATTAACAGACAAAAGGCAAAGCAGGCGAGTTTATTGAAGTATTTCGAATCACTGTTTAAGTGTAAAGGGGTTATTGAGTGTGATACAAACAACAGACTAAAAAATTTAGCTAAAATGCTCTATGCCCTCAAATCATTCCTTTTTTAAGAAGAAAGACGTGAACAAAGCCACAAAAGTCAAGATATACCAGACAGTGTTAGCGCCAATTTTAGTGTATGAGAGTGAATCCTGGGTTCTGAACGAGAAACTGAAATCAAAAGTTGAAGCCGCGAAACTGCAAGTATTGAGGTGCATAGAAGAGGTGTACAGGAATGCCAAATCAGAAACAGTGATATATGGGAAAAGCTAATAGTGACGCCATTAGTTAAAACTATAGAGCAGAGGCAGGATGGTTTGGGCATCTGGTGCGAATAGAGGAGAACAATTGAGTGAAATAGATTTGGGAGTCAAGTTCAGATAAGAAGAGTAGAAGAGGCAGACGAAGGACAACATGGAACACAATTGGTAAGCTGCTCTAGTAAAAAGATGCCATATGAGCCGAAGCTTAAAGGACAGAGAGAAACAGAACGACATGGAAGAACTTCTACAAGGAATAACACATTACTTTGACGCCTAACGGTAACCGAGAACGCGGATAAGTAAGTAACAATCCATTGAAAAGAGCTTTTACTTACCTTAATTTGCTTATTATAATTTTATATTTTACTTGATTATTCGAGAATAATCCACCGTTGTTGCTCGCTTGCTGCACTGCATAAGTGAACCTACCTTTTCTTAATTATAAATCTGTACTGCTTTCCAATAATCCTAAAATCAGAAATTCTTGTAATGTACGAAAGTATTTACATTGATAGCGACATTATATTACTGAGTGTCCAATGGTCTGTGAACTGGGAATAATGTCGTTGTTTGTAAAAATACTAAACAAAGTAGCTGAAGAAAATTGTACAAAACGATCGACATACAAAGAAAAGCGTAAGATATCAACGTTTTATCCTTTTTAAATGAAAAATTTCGTTAATTCTGAAATTCTTTCCTCCTGATTGGAGATTGAAACCTAACCGTTTCGATATTACTTAATTGTTTGTTGCAGTCTACTGCTCGCCTTACAATCACTACAAAAAAATTTGTTATCTACTCTTTTATTGTTGGAGCTATACTGATGCTTTTATTATACAAATATTAAAAAAAAGTAAATAGTTATTTCTCTAGTCTTTTCTAAGTAATTATTGTTTATAAAGATATTGATTGGAAATCAATTGTTTATAAATATTATTTAGTCATCTCTCAAATTATTTTTTCTTAAGCACGACATTTATGTTGAGAAAATATAAACCAATAATGAATGCTGTAACTTTTTTCAATGTCTTATCTATTGCACTTATTATGTCAATGTTAATGATTCTGCAAGTACTATCTAAAAAAACATTTCTAAAACAATTTTTTCAACGTTTAGGACATGTTAAGCAGAATCTTCTTCCAATTTAAAATTTTATCAACACCTGCACAGTAATGTAATACTATCTTTTATGTTTTATCTTCAAACATTCAGCAACCGTAGGTGTTTTTATATTAACTTAAAAAAGAATCTTTAGAAATAATAGAAATATACTTACATCTTTTCGTCGCTGTTGCGCTTGACATATACTTATTAAAACTTTTTTTCTTGAATTGCCCGAAACTATTTTTGATTCAACTTTATAATAAAGATATTTTTATATCTCTAGAAAAATTCTACATTTTTTTATCTTTCAACGTTAAAAAAATGTTTATTTCCCGAAGGACAAACGAAAAGAAACTTTTTTGGCTGGAGTTATTTTCAGCGGTCCCGTTTCAGCAACTCCCAGAATAAACTTGAAATTTTATGAACTTTGCGGAACGACATTAATTTAGTTTACTAGGAAAAATTCTTTTCATAATTTATGATAATATTTTTTTCTTGATCTGCCTTTTAATATTGAAGTCGTATAACCAAATGCGTGTTTTTTTCTTCCTTCTCGTCGTCGCTGTGTTTTGTTGTATATCGATTACTAAAACAAATGTCAACTATATAAAGTCACAGAGTTTTTGCCGACAAATAAAATCGTCGCTACTCGCAATCGTTTCAGAAGATCTCAAACTGCCTGGAGGAAATTGTCCTTGGGGAATTAAATGCTTGAACCCGAAAAAGCGAACAAGGGAATTCCTCTTCCTTGACTGATAGCGAATTCGTTCGTTTGTTTTTAAATCCAATATGATCTTTGCACTTTAAGGGAAAAATGTAAATTAACATTTAAAAAGGAAAAAAGAGTGATTGAAAAAAAATCATTTTTTATTTATTATTTCTTTACATCGTTCGTATAATTAAGATTAATACAATATTATATTTTTACAATAAAAAAAGATTATAATAATTCTTATATCTTGATAAATACAAACAATTTTTTTCTAGACTAGAGAGTTACTAAATATCACAATTAACAGTCAATCTAATAAAGAACCGTAATGAGGAGAATCATTTCCATTAACATAAATCTTGCGAATTTAACAACATTTTTATGGGTTCTCTCCTTAAATTAAGTTTATAACTAGGAAGTTACTCAAGTTAGCGGACGTTTCATGGGAGTTATTAAAAATCTTAATGAAACACAAGAGTCTTAAGACTTTTTATAGTATCCAACAGAAAGAATTTTAAGAAACTTATTTTTTTGCCCCGGGGTAATTTGTTGAAATTACAATTTAGAAAAATAGTTCTCGCTGTCATTGTGTTTAGGTAGTAACTTTTACACAGAGGACGATGTGCTTTTGATCCTTTCAAGCTATAAAATCTATTGACCTTAAATTAATAGGCATTAACTGATAAATGTGAAAACGCTTGAGAAGTTTCAGTCCTCATGTTTAACAGAAAAAAAAGTAGGAATTAGGCAGTGATTAAATCTTCTTTGTAAAAGAGCGAAAACATCTAAAATTCAAAACATGCAATTGTATGTACAAGGTAGTAAGATTTCTTTAGTTTTAGATTTTTTATTGCAGCAATTTGTGAAATGGATTTTAGAAAAAGAATTAACTTTGCAATTCTAGTAACAAGCAATTTATAGAACGACTTCAATAATACAGTAACGGAAGTACCCTTGAGCTGCTCTCTGGTTTAAGAAGAGTAAAACCTATTAGCTGCTTTTACCAATTTCTATACCGGTTAGAAATGTTCAAACATTAGATTTATCAACAAATATAAATCTATAGAAACAACTACGAATTATTATGGAGCAAGATTTTTTACAATCCTTTTTTCATTTAGTTAAAAAAATCTGTAAATCTCAAAACCAATACTAAAAATTAACCTTAGCATCGTGTTAAATAAATGTGGCTGAAGTTATATTGATCATTCTGGTACATTAAATGTGGCTTATCAAAGGTTGTGTGAACTTGCCTGGTAGCTATTTACCATAGTAAAAAGTGTTCCAACTTGTAACGAGACTAGAAACAGCTGATTCAATAACAGAATTAACTAGGAACACTAGCACATGGAGGGTACAAGGTTATCAGATACTAATAGACAAGCAAAGTTCCAGGACAGCTTATTGATAAATAACTAACCGTTGTTTGTTTTGTTTGTAATCCTGGATTATTCTTAGTTAGTATGTTATATTCGTACAGGTAATAAATAAAAGAGTGATATCTGGTAAGTTTCAACTATACCTCCAACATTGTGAACAACGGTAACTACCTTGATTTTTTTATTTTTATATAGAATGCGAGGAGATAGCCCAGTATGGAGACAATCGAAGTGAATTCTAAAATTTTAAGTAAGTGAAAGTTTTTTCATTGCCAAAATAAGTTTGATTGCAACGGAAACTACTACCTAGCCTAGACTTAATATCATAGAATTTATTTCTTGATTTACAATACTCCAGCGGCTTGCGGAATGGTCATTGATTTTTACATGCAAAGAAAAGTACTTTATTAATGCATTAAACTTTGTTTAAACAACACTACATCGATCGGTGAGTTCTTCAACACACAACTTGACATGGCCATTAAATGTTCAATGCTATTGATTAGGTTTTTCAAACAAAAAGATGGATTTATTATTAATTTGATAATTCCAAATGTCACTAAAGATTAAGAAGTTATTGCAACTAAAACCGGCGTATCATATATTTTCACGTTCCTAACGTAGTTAGATGAAATTCTTGGGTTAATAAAATTTTAATCCACGATACGATAATTGAAAAAATGTTTATATTCAAGCATCAGCAAAATTCTGATGGATACGGTAAAGATAACCGTATATAAACCTCACGGAACCATTCGCGAGAGTTTTTCCGGAAAATGTTTAACACAACAGCAATAAATTAGCAATGCACTATTTAATAACGTACACCCCAAACAGGTGAACTTTACTGCAGTAAGACCAAAAGCCCTCTAGCCACCACGCATCTTGGAATACACCGAACGCGCTGAAATTGAATCACGCCTTGATTAAGCGTGGCTGAAATAAAGACAGAAGACTAAACACCCCTTCTCAATAATGAAACATTCTGACTTGTTGTGACCGGCAAACGTGCCACACAATAAAGCAAAAGCCAGATTTAAACAGGAGCCATATATTACCCCTATATGCGGTGGGAAATCTAAGCGTGGATTAACCCATGTTAAAACAAGCTCAGCCTGGGATGGCGTAATTCTAAGAATCGCACTTGTATTAGAATAAACATTGTGCAAGATAAATCGAAAAGAATATTTCCAACAAAAAGTTTTATTATACAAATATTACTAAATATGTTCACAAAATAATAAATTGACACGAAATTTTAAAATAACAATACAAAGCAAGAATAGTTTTAAAGAAAACAACGCGATAAAAGTTTCAAAACTATTTAACCAACAATTAATTGAGATGTTAGCTAAGAATTTCATTACATTTCTTAGTGGTAAGGGTGGTCCCAGAAGCATAACACAGAGAGGGTCGCCGGCAATTCCTTTAATACAAGACAATGGTTGTCACTGTACAAGGACGGAAACCGGCCATCCAGCATGAATAAACATTAAATTCTCAATCAAACCACAAGGCTACAACAAGAATATTCAAGTATTCATTAACCGTAAATCTATTGAAAACATTGGACTTCGATTGCAAACCTTAAAAGCAACGAGGGGTAATTTCTATGAAATAATTATTGTCAATTTGCACAATTCGACAAATATCTAATTCCAAGTGAATCTGAAAAAAGTTTAGTTTTTCTTGAATATTTAAACAGAAACAATGGATGCATTCAGCAGGCTCAACAGTTGCCGCTATCGAGGCTACATCAAATTTTCGTCCATTGACGGCCTTGAAGTTACAGAGCAGTCAAAGTAATAGCTATAGGTAGTGGTAGCCGCAATAGCCGTTTTTCTACTAAATGCGTCCATTAAAAATTACACGACCTTTATAGGTCTTGACAAACTCTTTCATAACTCATAAGCTCAATAGTTTCACAAAAATGTAAGATTTTACAATACTACACTCAAGTTCATAAGTGACCCTAAAAGTCTTTTCGTCTTAACGGCGACTAGTCTAGTTACCATAAACGTGTCCATCGAAAGTAGAATCTAAACAAAAATGCTGACAGTGAAAAGCGGGAAGAATTTCCCCAACAGATAAAAATTGTCTAGGAAGATAGATCATAATAACAGCGTTTGTGGTTTTCTTTTAATTGAAGAAATATGGTTGCAGGTTATGACACGATAGACAACCGCATGGGTATTAGCATGGCATATTGATTCTAACAGACAATTATTTGAAAGGAATTTTTCAAAGTTAAAGAAAACAATTATTGCAAAGCAGTTAAATGGATTTTTAAAAACAATAGATGATTTCTTTATCTAAAAAGTTTTTACCTTCTTGTTTACCATCTGTGAACATTTTCTAAGTTCTTAAATACAAGGAGGCATTAGTAGCACTATGTAGGGGTTGTGTTGCATCTTTACCAATTCCTCTAACACGAACAACTTAACGGCACTGTCTGCAGTTATCCTCATTGTTTCAGTTACAAAAACACCGACTGGAACAACTAAATAGTTTTGGATTTGTCTTCATTAAGACTGACTTTTGCAATAGATTGCATGGGAATTTTGAAGACAAACAAATTTTGCTCAAGATAACCAAAAGTCAAAAATCTTTTAATTTTAACTCTATTTGATTTAACAAGTAATCGTGTTAAGAAGGTTTGACTCAATCATCTAAGAAATTTTGTACCTCAAGGGCGAACTCTGTTAGATCCCACTTTTTCTAAAATTGAGTTATTAGCATTACAGGACTTTACCCCCTGAAACATTTATCCAGTAAATTTGTTTGAAAATAATTAAGAAATTTAATTTATTAACTCACTTAGCAGAACAGACTTAAATGGTGTAACCTGAACGTTGTTTTCGCTTTTTTGCACATTTGCAATTTAGCATTGTTTGCCTTCGAGGTACGAATTTGTTTCACTTCATTCATGCCAACGAGTAATCTTGTACCTGCTGACGTTTAATATGAGCTTTTGCACTAATACAGCAGACTATTTCTACGAATTCAGTTATTTAGTCCAGAATCAGCTTACAAGGCTGTGTTAAGTGTTAAGTTTTGGCTAACCATGAAGAAAGTTTCTAATTTGAAGTGATTTTTAAGAAACTTGTGTCTTGCATACTGCAGTCCAAAAGTCTGAGATTGCTTGTAAATATTCTAATCAAGAAGATTAAGAGCAACTACCAAACGTCAAGCTAAGTTTAAAAATCTGTGCGAAATTAATTGAAAAGTTCAAGGGCAATTTTTTTAACTAACTTTTATACAAGCGTAGCGACTCGCAAACTCTTGCTTAGGTAAATTAACAAGAAGAAACTATCGTCAAGGACAATAAAACACCAAAATTGGATAGAATCTGACTGGGTGAAGGTTTTATGAACAGACAAGAGTCGGAATTTAAAGTTTCTAGGGCAAAAAAATTATATTAGAAGAAACAACACTAAGGAAATATTATGGTATTGTGTTAAGTATTTCATGGTGTCGGGTTATTTTTGGTCAAAAAAGCAGGAGAACTGTTTAGGATAGATTTAAATAAAGGTTACAAAGACATCCTTAAAGATGTTGCAGTGTCCCCACAAAGCCTTGATTTAACCCAATCGAGATGAACTCAACTAAAAGGTCCAAAGTCGAAGAAATAATTATGGCAGTCACTCGGTGAAGCATAGTATTTTTCAACAAGCTGTATACGAATAGTTCCAGATTCCGAAGACTGGTACAGGCTGTTCGGAAAGCAAAAGGACAATTTCTTCAAAAGCTTCAAATGCTGCTTTAACACACATTAGCCAATATATTGCTTTATCTTTTTAATTAATATTTGTGTTCAGATTTACAGTAGGGGAAATAGGGGGAAAATGACATATTCGAATAATATTACTTATTTAATTTCTGCATTCTGGCGCCATCTATCATTAGCTGGTAGTAATTTATAGTCATTTTATTCTGTATTTACGTCTCAATGGAAAAAAACGTGATTTGTGTGTTGCGTAAAGTTTGGGAATTGTTTTTGAAGATATGTATCATTTGTTAATTTCAAATTCATCCAGCCGCTAAACTACCCCC
>VTPC01007473.1:0-14718 GCA_011009095.1 Ignelater luminosus
GCAAATCTTTCTAAACCAAAATCTGAACTTCTATTGGGAGCACAAGTAATAACAGATTTGTTCTCTATTGTAAAGGATCCGTCAAGCTGTAGGGTATTCTTTGATAACTTTTTTCCAAGCTACAGTTTATTTTGTATTCTCAATGAAAAAGGCGTTTTCTTTACTGGTACGGTGAGAAAAAAGTGTCTATCTAATTGCCCATTGGAAACTAACAGAAGCATATCAAAAAAAGAAAGAGGAAACTTTGACTACAGCTTTGACGAGAATACAGAAGTTTTAGTTACTAGATGTAATGACAATTTAGTTGTTTCTGTGGCTACTTATAATGGTACTATAGATCCTATTATCAAGGTTAAAGATTACAACCGAAAACTTAAAATGAAAGTATCCATCTCTCAACCAAATGTTATAAATGATTATAACAAGTACATGGGCGGTGTGAATCTTTTAGACAATGCCGTAGCAAACTATAGAATAAATGGTGGTGGCTCCTATTTATCGATCTCATCGATTGCACCATAGTAAATGCCTGGAGAATTTACAAAATTGCAAATGAGTCACATTTGTTCCAAATAGAATTGAGATTCTATGTAGTTCTATCTCTGATTCAATCTGAAGCGAAGATTGCGTTTGAATTTGCAATGGAAAAAGAAAAGTCAGATACTGAACAACTTAGAACGACAACGTCATGGGGTCGTTCATCACGAGATAGTTTGCCTAGAGAAGTCCGTTGTGACTAAATCGGTCACAACATTTTACGTCAAGAAGGCGATCGGATGCGACGTTGCAGAATATGTAAGACTAATAGTGTCTATATTTATTATTATTATTAAGTTATTACTTTGATGACGTTACAGAAAATTATTGTTTACTGTTTGGGCATATTATTAAAGTTCCTTCTAACTAGATTGTAAAAGAAAAAAACTTCTCTATATTATATATATTTAGTACTATTTATATCACATAAACAATGTTACACGTGTACAGTGCGGTCCAATTTCGATGGGACTAAATAGGCAACTTTCTTAGCGCAGATAAATAAAAACGGCTTAGGTACTGTGACCTATTTTTTCATGCCTATTGTATTACCGTTGCCAGAAATAAGCTGCCGTCTTTTGTTTTTGTTTTTCATTTAAAAAATTCAACGTTGAGTTAAAGCGTAGTTATGGAAAGGGCTAGAAAAAAAACGATTAACGGCATTGAATTCTAAGTTAAAAAGTGCCTAAACAATGCTAAAATAATTTTTTTCTAGCTTCAAAAATAAAGGAGTTACAGTACAGTGAAGGAATCGGCCATTTTTCACTTTTCTCTCTAGGGAAAAAACAAAAGACGGCAGCTTCTTTCTAGCACTGGTAGTGGAATAAACATGAAAAAAGAGGTCAAGATGACCTAAGCCGTTTTCGGGTATCTGCGCTAATAAGAAAGTTATCCATTCAATCTCTTCGAAATTAGACCACACTGTACAGCGGTTTCTTCTGGTAAAGTAGGCTTAGCGGAAAAAGTGAGTAGGAAAAACTTAGCTACCATCAACTTTCTACTTTTCAATAGAAATGTATATTCTAGTGTATTATTATTTCGTATTAGTTGCTGATTTCAGTAAGGTAACATTATTGCTATTTATGTAGTCTAAAACTACTCGTGTTGTTTGCTTTTTAAATGTAATTTCATCAAACTTTTTAGTGAACCTTGCATGATTAAGCAATAGTGTTCCATATCCTTAGTCTAATATGATAAATTTGTTTGTTGATTTTTAACGAGAAATTTTGAAGAAACACACGGTAGCGCCATCCAGAGAAGAGAATCTGAGATAGAAGTGTACATAGTGATATCTTACAGATAAGTTACGTCGAAAAGACAACAAAGATTTTAACATTGGTTATCGTGATAAAAAGATTATTTTGTTAGTAACATTAAAACTGTAGATTTGAATACAAATTTGCTAACTCATAAAAGTAAGTTATTGAAAGTAATAATAATGAAATGAATTTAGCAAATTTAAAACATGAGTTATTTAGTTTTAAATTTACTGTTGACAAAAATGCTTTATGAAATCGAATTATAATATATATTATATAAATAAGTAAATAAATGGAGTGATTTTGCGTAAACATATTTGGAAAAATCCAAATTAAGTTAGTTGCAGATTCAAGGAGAGATAATCAATAGAATTAAGAGAAACAGTCCTTTTCCTAACATAACTAGGAGTAATAGCAAATAATAAAAGAAAACTTGGCAATTTCGTACTTGTTGCCAGCCATGTGACAAAAAATAAAGAAAATAGATAGCATCCTTTATAGAATATGTGATATTAGTCTTTACCAAAACTTATTGTGGGGTATTCGCACTTCAAGCATAACATGTCATCTAGGTATAACAATAATAATTTCACTACTGAATATTAGATACCTTCTTACATATTATTTTGCAGATGATAGGAAAACAAATATAGGATAAGGCTATGGAGTTATTTTATAAATACCGAAATTAATATTCATTTTGATTCAGCTAATGAAGTTAAAAAGAAATGATCTTAAAGTCTTCATACTATTGTTTCACAAATCTACCAGCAAACACTGATGATTACACTCGTCTTCCTATAATTGGAATATTCTTAATGATGATAAATAAATAACCATTTTCAAAGTTTAGTTACTACTAATAAGTATTTGGTTTGACAATAGATCTGCAAAAAATAGATGCAGTAATCGGAAAAATACAACCTGCACAAATTTTTAAATCTGGACAGTGCCAAGCAAAAAAGAGTTCTCAAAAATAATATAATTAGGTGAATAAATAAAAATAAAAGTATAAGAGCCTATCCTCAATGCAGTCTATTACATTCAAAACTGTTTTGTTTTCAGAATTTCACATAATATTGCTAATGGTATTGATAATAGTATTAACAACACGTCTAAGTATTGCTGGAAAAGTATCCAGAAGCTAATAATCATATATTACATAACCAAAGTAGTGCCAATGTGGTGAAAGCTTCCATTAAAGAAATGTTCAAACCACAATTAATGGAAAAGCTCAAAATCATGTTCTGATTACAGGAAGTATTTTTCCAAAGCCCGCAAGTGTTTCCAGCAAAACTTAGCTTTCCTCTAATTAGTAGTGGATCAATGTGTAATTTTACTGGGTTCACATAAGAGTAGCAAGTCGTCAAACCAATTTGTAATGTATTCAACCGGATTATACTTATACTTTATATTGTTGTAATTTTCCAAATTTATATTCTAACCTATGTCAGTGTACTTTTAAATATTAGCTTTGCACAAAGAAAAACACCATTGAAATCTTAATAACAAATTACTCTAAGATAGCGTTTAATTAAAACAAATCCAATGGATACCTTATTAGTGAGTAAGTGTAATCCATATCAAAACCAGTTGACTATAACAAGGTCGAAGGAATAGTAGGTATATGTAACAATGTCGTGGAATGGGAGGAAGAAATCTCAATAAAGGCAGTTGCTGATCTGAATATGTTGTTAGACTTATTTTCAGATGCATAATTTGTAGAATTGCCGAAATAAATATACAATCTCTGGTCTGAACAAAGGAGAGTGCCTAGGTTCTGAAAATTGTTTAATTCGCGCTATGATCGGCGATCACAATATCATTCATTCTTTATTTTCTTTTTTTCTAGGCTTTACATAACCTCAAAACATAAATGTAATTGAGTATCTTTGTTGCTGATGTGTATTATTTTGTATGGCTTAGCTTTTTCAAACCGATTTGCACCTACATAATACGGAACGATCAAAAAGAAAGCTTATCAGGGTCGCCCTTTTCAAAATTGCCTTTTGTTTTATTTTGATGGTGAAACGTAAATCCAAATTGTTTTTAATAGAACGCCTACTTGATTTCCATATTATTGAACTGCCTGCCTTAAATGCTTTTCAGTGGTACATGGTTTGACATAACTATTCTTTTGTTTTACCGAGTTATGAAGTGAAAATCAGTTTTCATCATACTGTGTGCCATGACATTTAACCCAAAAAGTCGTGGAGTTTTATCAAAAAATTCATTTGTTATGCAAAAATTGCTAAAACAAAATAAATACGCTTTTATGGGGCATTAGGTGCTTATTCGATGCTACCTGTGAATGTTCAGTAAAGTATTTCAAAAAACGTCTTTTGTTTTGTTTTAGTAATTGGACATAACAAATGTAATTTATCTGACAAAGATCAATGATTTTCATATGTTTAAAGTCATGGCACACTAAGTGAAAAATGCTTTTTACTAAAAAAAAATAAGATAATTTCGTTTTTAGCACATATAGTAAGCCGTGAACTTTTTTGAAAAAACAAAAGTATAAGTAAAGTGGCCTCTAAAATAACCAAATCTTTTCTGATTTAACCGTCTTCGTATCTCTTACAATTTTCGAGATCCCAATAGTGAGCACCAAAATGTGGACACACTGTATACTTATTATAAAGGGCGTCTTCAAGAGAATCTTAAGTTACTGCTGTTATTTAGTTCTTTTAGGAATTTCTATATTTTGAACATATTGTGGTCACCTAAATTTAGGCAGTAGACTACAAAATACATGTTTCTCTCTAATGGCATTTGATTGTTGATAATAGATATTCATTAAAATTGCGTCAACCAATAGTCTATTCAGGTGGAATAGTATGTATATCTATTCGAAAGCTAAAACCACTCCGTTTATATTTGTATAGCGCTCATTTCTAAGTTAACCCTCTTCTAATTTGAATAGACAAGGTAAGATATTGTTGTGAAATATTAAGTTCTTTACCTAAAATCAGGTATGTCAATTTAAAGCTCAATAGAAGTGTGGCTGTAAACCACGTCAAAATACTAATTTATTATACAATTCAGCCATTTCATCACTTTACATTGGCATAGGCAACAACTACAGATACTTATATCCAGAGATAACTTTTTGTTAATGTTTATTAAGAACACTTAAATGTTCAGCTTGATTTTTCTCAGAATTTTTGTTATGCAACCTTAGGATTTATTTGCATGATCATAAAGGCAAGAAAAATCACTATCGAATTTCACTACTGAAAATCCAGTTTGCTAATGCTAGTAATAATAATAATAATAACTCATTGTCATTGACCTTCCTTATTATAATGCAAAGTAGGGGTTGGTATCAAATTACACTGCAATGTATATCAGGTGTCGCGCCGTTACATAGTACCTGAATACTGCATTCGGGATGACACGAATTCACTGCAGCATCACTTTCCTAGGTACTATTGTTACGATAAAGGGCGTTAGCTTTTTAAGATAAAACATTACGACTCAACTTGGCAACACGAAAGGCTATCGCACCTTGAGGCCGTTTTTAAGATAAGATAGGAAAAGACATTTTAAGAAACATAAGAGTGTAGTACACACAAATAAAAGAAATAAAATAAGTTACAAGAGACTTACATGTTCACAAGTAAAGGGTCGAAGCTTATCGACATGATTTCACTCTATCAGAAGACACCCAAGACTGAACTGATTATGCCAGTTCAGACAGTTCTATAACCTTCCCATCTGACAGTCGCCGGTCTACCTTTGAACATGCAAGAGTCTTATCATGATGTCATCTAAGCTCAAGGTTAATTAAATATAAAAAGATATCAAGAATTATATTTAAGAATTGAGTTATGCGGTTTTTCTTTACACGCCACCTTGAAAGAAAGCGTGTGTGTTGTCCCGAAATAAGCTAAGGGATAGTATCATCACAGAGAATAGATGAACATAATATTAAGATAAGCAGTAAAATAAGTAATTATGCATTGTATGCATTGTATGTCGTAACACTATTTGTATTAGTGTATTAATATAGATATATATTCACATATCCAACGTAATCTAATAACAATATATCAATTTTTTAAAAAACCATATTCGGAAAATACCGAGAAAAACATAAAAATATTTCAATGTCTTTCTCACATTGCATATATGTTGACATACATATTTATCAAGTAAAAATATTTCCAAATAACCGCCAAGTTGTAAATACTACATTTCTTTCCAACTGCTATCGTATTTCAAGTTAATTTGAGCGTTTAATTCCTAGTAACAATAGTCATTATCCTTCGTCAATGCAGTAGTGCTAACCCTCTCAGATAGAAAGGGAGGTTCATGGTAGCAGTCTCCCAATATTCTTTAAATGTAAAAACACCCCAAATCTCGACCGCAGTCCGAATTTCATTAAAGCCTTAAATGTCTGTTAGATTGCCAATTAAATCTTCCTATAGCTACCTTGCCCAAAAAGTAAAAATTTTGTTCATTATTTACCAAGGTGTTGGCTGTAAGTAATCATAAAACAATAAAATGAGTAGAAAGTGTTTCTATCTGTTGCGGGGAAAATCACTGACGTAACGTATTTTATTTCATAGGTTACACAGATTGGTCTACGTTTTGATTGATGGCTGGTTAGTTTGACATCAAATCAGCTTCCTCACCATAAAAAGTTGGAGTTCAGTTACAGTACTCATATCTATCAAAAAGAGTAAAATATAAAAAAGGCAGGACTGCAAGAATTTAGAGCTACATCAGCAGACGAACTATACGTAGAATAATAAAAGCTCAAAAACAAATTACTTTCTATTAATTACTAGTAACGTAAAATTCAATTTCTACTCATTTGGGGTGACGTCATTATCTGGTAACTACGCATGTTTTTAAATTAAAACAAGATTTAATTTTCTTAAAAGTATTTTTGTCAATAGTTAATAGCCCTTTGTTGCGGCGTCTTCGTTGATCGTCAAGAAATTGGATCACGTTGAAGAATAGTACTCGTAGTTTTAGTTCTTTTAATAATATCCATTTAAAGTGCGTACAGTACACACTCTATAACTCCAAGGAAGTTTAAAATACGCGGAAGGTAACTCCCTGCAACTTTAATCCATAAAACGTTTTGATGTTTCGACACATAACGACACATAACTTTAAAGAACGATATCTTAAGAACCATTGAGTAACAAAATTGGGTTTATCTGGATTTTCTTCTTGTTGCGATTTCTACTATCACTTCGCAAAGTGCGCAAAATTTTTTATTAACACCGCGGATACGTCATAAAATCTAAATAATTGAACTATTCTATATTTCTATATTTTTTTATTTTAAATGTAGTGCTGGTACTTTCTGTTCCATTGCAATTAATTTGTAGTTGACGAGAGAAATAAATTTAATGTTACTTTGTGATACTTCAGGATATTCCCAAAAAATTTCAATTGTGTTTAGCAGGATGAATGAAGTATTTTTTGTTTGGTTCTATATAAGCAGTTATATTTTTTATTGACTTTTCAAGTAAACACTATATCTTTGATGTTTGCTTTTAAAAATAAAATTCAAGTGATACTCAATTATAATATAACTTTTAGCATTTCTTACTAAACATACTCTATCGAGTTTACACTAAAATTTATTCTTGCTGATTAACATGATGGGCATTATGTATTAGTAACATTAGATGTTACTGTATAATTCGTTGTTTACGTTTCTCAGACATGATGTGGATATGCGGATTGCTATGCTGTTTGAAGACGTTTGAGAAGTACGGCTTAAGATTAACATTTACATTTACATACAGTAGGCTCATTATACGGGTCCTCCCCTGAATGTTTGGGAATAAGCAACACGTCTTACAATTCAGAGATATCTTTGTGTAATTACAGATTTTAAAAACAAAATAGATCATGTTTGTATGGATTGTCTTTTATAGTACATGCCAATGTCAAAATTCCCCAATTTAGGCTAGTTAGAAATAAGATTTGCTTTTTTAGAAAACACAGTAAGAATAATTAAAAATAGGAAAGTAAACAAACTAAACAGGTTTGTACAGAAATTTAACAGGAAGTATAACCATACAAATGTTAAATAGTTGACTGTCTGTTTTTAAATTCACAGCAAACTATGGTTCAATTAATAAGGGTTGAACTTTTTAAAAAAACGCCGGCTCTGAATTGTAAGATGTGTTGCCTATTAATTCCCAAACATTCAGGGGAGGGCCTATATAATCGGCATACTGTATAGTCATCACATCAGGGTGGCATTGTATTCAAAGAACCAGTTGTTGCTTACTAATCTGTTTTTTTAGTTTCATTAAATATTGGGAAATTTATTATTATCATCTGCTTCTTATCATTAGAGAGAGAGTGTCAGGTTTACAATTGCAAATTGTTGTAATTATTAATTTAATTATCCACAGAGGAAAATTACTTTATTATGTAATTTAAAAATTGTTACATTCATCTGTTTTAGTATTCATACACATTTTGTCATTAGTAGCTTGATTAATGGTAAAATAGAATATTATCTGATATTAATAAAATTATACATAATAAATCTTAATTTCTAAAAATGATGTTTTAATTTTTTTTGTAATTCCCTTAGTTACATTATAATTTAAAAAAATTACCGGATTTTCAGCGCATTTATGTATATTTTTGCGCTGCTTATAACCATATAAAACAAGTCTAATTAAATATTTGACGTCCTCATTTTCTAAAAACAAATATTAGCACACTTATACTTTCTTATCATTCCAGGGAATTTGACCTCCAATAGATGAAAAAGCACAAACAGCAAAATCATACGCACGCTGGCAAATATCAGGTGTTTGAGATTGCTCACACATTTTTACAATTTCTTCAGTTACTCCGTAAACCTTTTTCACTATTAGTTCAGAATTGAAATTTCCTACATTATCCATAAAGTTTTGTTCTGTCGCAAGACACTTTAAAGTACACTTAAAACATGCTTCATCGGGAAATTCTCCGCGACGAAATGTACTTAGAAAGATTTCACGGTCAATGCCAGTTTGACGTACACATTTACTAACGTAAGGATCTATTAAGAGTGCCCACTTCTGAAGTACTCCTTGTACAACCTGAAATATACGCAGTAAATGAGACCTGAAGTATAAGTTAAATAAAATTGCTCTCCACAACATGCATTTGCACGATACTTTGTTAAACATACTTCACTTAAATTAATTAAATTAATCAGAAACTGTTGCATGGTTTAATATAATAATGTATGGTAATCATACTAAAATTCATTTACCAATTTTTGTTCTGAAAATGTCACAAATATAGTAACCAAAAATAAACTTAGAATAAGCTTCTGCATCTTGTTGGTGCGTTTATATGTTCTGTGAAATAAAATCCCATGATCAAGCTTTTATAAGAATATTTTAGGTTAACAAACTTAGCACCAGACAAGTTTTGAATACAAAAATGCAACAGTAAATACTGTTCTTTACATATTTGATTTATAAAACAAAGTGCTAAATCTTGACCGAAAAGCTATTTAAAGATTTACATTTATAGTCACAATAACGCTCGGCTTTTGCCAAAATGTATAGGTACATGTACGAATAATAACTTTTAAAGTTAATTATAGAATGCATTCCAAATTCCATTTATTAGTCACATACAGGGTATAATAAGTCGAAGTGTCAATAGTTGGAAATTTTATAAACATAAATGTTTCCTTATAAACTTCGAACCGAAAAACTTATACAGTATGTCTTCGTATACATCTAGATCGTTATTTCTTTATCACATAACTTAGATTATGTCTTATAAAAAACTCTTTAAGACTGCAGTAGTTTGTATAAATAATGTCGCAGTATATTTTTTTGTGAAAAGTTTAATTAAATGCACAAAATCTGTTTTTGGATTAATTGTGCTAAACAGACCTTATAAGAGGCTAGAGTTGCATAAATGATACAAAATTAGTCTGATAAGGTAGTGCGACGTTATTTATGTAAAAAGCTAAGCTTCTGGAAATAATCAAATTAAAGTTATAGAAAACTGAAAAAAATTGCTTCTAAATAATAACTGTATGTAAAACATACTGAATATAATAAAAAGTAAGACTAGGGTTTGGTTCACCGCCGTATATCCGAAAAGGGGTGGTAGAAGACATGATTTGGAACTTATCTAACCTAATATACTATTATACAAAGTGTCACGGTTTTCGAGATATTGTCATTTTTCATAATTTCACCCAATTAGACACTTTTCCCCATTTAAATGTTAACACCGCACTATTGGAAACTTTTAATTTGAAAGTAATGATAATTTTATAATCTTTCATAGCTACCATATACATTTTAGTCATTTTCATCCACTTCTACAAGTGATTAAACAAATTAGTCCCGGAGAAAGTTAAAAAAATTATGATTCTAAAATTTAACATTTACTTTATAAGGCTATAAAAGAGAAAAATCCAATGGGTAATTAAGTTCAAACATTTTTAAAAACATCCTTGTTCTTTGCCCTTTAAAATGACATATCACACTTTTAACCACATGCAGATTCTTAGGACTAACAATCGACTTGAATACAAAGAAACCTTTTGGCCACATAAAAGCAAACACTTGATAACACGTTATTGGTTGTAGGTTTGGTTTCATAACCATTGGTGATGTTGATATTTGCATTTTCAACCGTTAATTTGTGATTTTTGCGTGTTGCAGGTCCGTATCAGTTTGCGTTGAATTTACGTTTTATTACAAGCATTTAATTGGACTATTAAAAAGCATTGAATCTAGATTGAATTACATTTGTTTCATTGGACTATTAAATAGTGATGGTTCCCAGACATAATAACGCGAGGGTGTCAAATACGGTGATCGAGCAGGCCATATTATCGGTCCGTTTCGCCCTATCCATCTTTTGGGAAAGTTGGCATTTAAAAAGTTTTTATAGAACAATTTGGATGATATTTTGGATGAAGTGCCACTAGATAGGATCCGGCAAATGATTTTTCAAGATGATGGATGCCCTGCCTACTATCGGATAGCCGTAAGAGACTTTTTAAATGCCAACTTTCTCAGTAGATAAATAGGGCAAAATGGGACGATAATATGGCCTGCTCGATCACCAGATTTGATTGGGTTATTATGTCTGGGGGCCATCACTCTTTAATAGTCCAATCAAACAAGTGTAGTTCAATGTAGATTCAATGCACTTTATTAGTCCAATTCAACGATTGCAATAAAACGTGGAGTTTAATACAAACTGATACGGACCTGCAACACGCAAAAATCACAAAATTAACGACTAAAAATGCAAAAATTAACACCACCAATGGTTATGAAGCCAAACCTACAACCAATAACGTGTTATCAAGTTTTTGCTTTTGTATGGCCAAACGGTTCCTTTGTATTCAAGTCGCCTGTTAGTTCTAAGAATATGCAGGTGGTTAAAAGTGTGATATGTTATTTTAAAGGGCAAAGAACAAGGATGTTTTTAAAAATGTTTGAACATAATTACCCATTGGATTTTTCTTTTTTATAGCCTTATAAAGTAAATGTTAAATTTTAGAATCATAATTTTTTTAACTTTCTCCGGGTCTAATTTGTTTAATCACTTGTAGGAGCGGATGCAAATGACTAAAATTTATAGAGTAGCTATGAAAGATTATAAAATTATTATTACCTTCAAATTAAAAGTTTCCAGTAATGCTGTGTTCACATTTAAATGGAAAAAAACATCCAATTGTGTGAAATTATGAAAAATGACAATATCTCAAAAACCGTGACACTTTGTATAATAGTATATTAGGTTAGATAAGTTCCAAATCATGTCTTCTACCAACCCTTTTTGGATATGCGGCGGTGAACCAAACACCCTGTATACCTTTACTCCGCGCCCATTAAATTTTTCTTAGTAACATTTTTTTATTTTATTTTTTAAAACTGTTTTGCACCTGAACCCTACTTGATGAACTAAACAGTTTTCTAGAAAAACGATTATGTAGGTACTGAAGCACAAGACCATTTATTAATAAATTATTCATACCAAAGCAAGCCATTAGTCAAATCAGAGAAAAGGTTCAAAAGTTTCTTACGATGAATCCTTCTGTTCAGTTGCTAAATGGAATGACAGACTAGTTACTTTTAATGTTTCAGCAACTGGTTTCTGTATAACCTAACTGCTGTAGCAAACGTTGTATTTAGATTTTAGGTTTTAAGTCTTTAGAGATTGGAAAAAACTTCAATTTTCTTTTAGGTACTTATGTACACCTCGTTAAGAAAGCTTTGAATGCCATATGTTTGTCAACATGTTGGCTTATCTTGGTGCTATCATTCCGTCGTTAAGTATACATTCAATCCAGCTTTGAAACACCACCTAATAGACTTGGTGCAACTTAATCGAAGTTGCTAACATCTTTTTCTCTTTTAATTGCCATACTGAATGTAAACCAAAAAACACAAGAAAATGGCTAGATTAAGATATTGCCGAAAGCGTTTTTAAGGACTGCATTTCCCTGTGGATGAGCGAAAAGTTTAAGAAAACTGAACATGGTTTAGAGACGTACTTAACTGCTAGCATTAGGTCAGCCATAAAACATTTTCTTAGAAGACCCAAATATATACAAGCTAGTGTAAAAAACATTCATAGAAAAGAACCAGAGAGTTACAGTACTTCAAAAAGGTGCACGAACTGTACATCATAAGTTTGACTCTTTAATCTTTCATTTGCACTGCACAGGGACAAATTTCAACGGCGTACACGAATTGCACTCAATAGATAATAATAACTAGAACAAGAAATGAAAAACAAAATTGTAAGATTATCTGTTGATAAGACCTTGCAACGTGAAGATATAAAACCATTACTGATGCTAATAGTGGATTTTGAAAAATATCCGTAAACTGTCTTTAAACAAGGCTCATTGCTAAAGAAGAGTAGTTATAGATACTTGATGATGTCATCAGAACTAAGTTTGAAGAAGTTTTCTTTAGAATGTCCACATGTGCATCTCGTTTAAGGAACTCGACAAATGTTTAATTTTATTGACTAAAATTTATTGGAAATTAAATCGAGATAATTAAAGAGTGATTTTTAAGTATCTATAAATAAATTAAAAATATTATTTTTATCAAAAACATTATTGTTAATCCAACAAACAATTTTGCAATTTAATATTGCTACCTATAAGTACCTACTGTTAGTTAATATCTTGTGATAATCAGCGTTGTTGTTACCGCAAACAAAATAAAACGTGAGTGTTTACCTAATTAAAATAAAATATGTTGCATTCGACAATTTTATAAATTGGAAAATTATCAACTATTATCAAGACGTTCATGAGATAAAGCAAACAAAAATTTAAAACGATCAAACGCACCGATATACAGGGTGTTCCTACATTGCATTTAAAGTTTCCGGTAGACATCTTTCTTTACGAGGCCTGAATTCAAATCTGCAACCAGAATTTTGCCTAGTCGCCTAGTTTTCTTGTACGACAATGAAGAAGTTAACACATTTAACATTAAATTACAAGACATCGAGCAATTAAATCTAACGGAACATTTATCCACTTAATAGGTGAACTAATTAGAAGAAAAAATTACCACTATGAATGCATTAACTATTAACGTTTTGTTTTTAGAGAGGGTGTTAAAAATAAGAGATTTAGTAAAAACAAATGTGGCAACCACGCAAACACTGTTTACTTGGATGAATCTAAACAAATAATTCATCTGTTACATTTTGACATTTGTGGTTAGCTGGCGTTAGACATGCATTTTGTAATTTGAGTTATTCTTGCACATTTGCTGTTTGGTGTTGAGTTTTTCCTTAATTATTTTCTATTCCGTTTCGGTTGTTTGTGTTATTGTTGTTTGTTGACTTTTTGTTTTTGTTAAAGTTTTTATTCCTTTCTGTTTCTGTTTACTGACTTGCAGTTCCCGTTTTTTTCTGGTATGTATTAATTCTAGTTTTTGTATTTCAGTTTTATAGTTTTCTTTAGTTTTGTCATGGAGTATGCAATACATGAGTATACCGACATGATTCTGTTTCTTGAGCAATGCAATGGAAATTACAATGAAGCTGCCAGAGATTATGCAGAACGTTTTCCAAATAGACGCCATCCAAGTCATAACGTTGTTCCAAATGCACACCAAAGGATTAGAGAATCTGAAAATATTATGCCAATTCATAATTTAAATACCATAGAGGTAGGCCGCGAGCAGTCAGAAATCCCGATTTAGAAGAAGACGTTCTAAATATTGCAGAAAACGATCCTAGCACCAGCGTTTGTGCTATTTCTGCTTCAAAAACAACTGTTCACAAAATCCTAAAAGAAGGTGGGCTTCATCCCTATCACAAGACTCGAGTTCAGCATTTGATGGAAGCAGATTTTGAAAAACGTGTGACCTTTTGCGAATGGCTCCTAGACCAACACAGAAGAAACCCTGCTTTTGTAAGTAATGTGCTGTGAACGGATGAGGCTACCTTTACAAGAAATGGTATTTTTAATATTCATAACGAACACATCTGGGCACATGAAAATCCTCACGTCTTTCAGGAAAGCAATTTTCAAGCTCGCTTTTTGATGAACGTATGAGCGGGGATAGTACGAAATAAAATGGTTGGTCCTTTTATACTACCTAACAGGTTAACTGCTGGAAACTACCTAATTTTTTTAAATAACGATTTTTATAATTTGCTGGATGATGTTCCTTTGTTGGTCCGTCGAGATATGCGGGTGCAGCAAGATGGTGCACCATCTCATTATGCTGCTAGAGTTCGACAATGGTTTAACGAGAACTATCCGCAAAACTGGATTGGTCGTGGAAGTCCCGTAGCTTGGCCCCCAAGAAGTCCGGACTTAACGCCCTTAGACTTCTTCTTGTGAGGACATTTAAAAAATTTAGTGTATTTAACCCCTGCTGAAAATGAAGAACAATTAATAAATCGCATACAAGAAGCAGCAACAACT